>NIVC01003149.1:0-116430 GCA_002269645.1 Macrostomum lignano
CAGATGAACAATTTGATGGTTTAAAGATGCATGCATATTAGCCAAGTAGAACTCTCTTCGTACTTATTTTTCAATAGGATCTTTATCTTTTTCTTACATTATTTATCTGTGTCAATCTCTGAACACAATTATACATTTTAAGCGTGACTGAACTCTGAATCAGACGTTAACTCGAATGTGTTTTTGAACTTGAAAAAAAATAAACAAAACGATGTCCGTTGAAAGCAATATTTAAGGTTACATCTTTAAAACTGTTTTTTTCGAGCCGAATTTTTATGTAACTCACCTGTTATACTTATCTAAATTATAAAAAGATTACTTTTTAAGAAATTTAAGAATTTTAAAGAAATTATTTATTACCCTTTCCTCAGCTTCTTTTTTGCTCTAAAAATATTAATTTCTGTTTTGCTTTGTTATCTAATTCTGCCGTAAATTTTCTCAGAAAGACGTTCAGTTTTAATGTTTCCTTGATTGATCAGCGCAATATATTATGAATAAGATCTTTTTGAAGAATAAAAATTTTTGAATAAAAAAAGATAAACTTTTTTTCTTGCAAGAAAGTGAGAATTTTTTGGCTTTTAATGAATAAGAAAATTACTTTTTCTCGCGAGAATTTCTTCTGAAGATATTCTTATGAGATTCTGAGACAAGAAAATCTTGCTAAGAAAATCTATGAAGAAAAAGATTTTCTCGCTCTCGTATGAATAAAATCACCCGTTTCTCAATGTCTGTGTAAAAACTTGAGTTTTTGACGAGCTCCTTCTTCTAAAGCTCAGACACTGAATTTCTATCACTGAATTTTTTTCTTGCTTTAGATTTGAAATGTTTGCGGTTGTTACGGTCGGTCTTTGCCTTGAATCGGCATTTCATGTTGGCAATCTTCTTCAAAGTCTTCTTCGTGTCGAACGACTTTCCAGTCAACGTTTCCAGCTCTGTGCACTTCGCGTTAATGGCTTCCTCCTTCTGCCGTTTTACCACCGGCGTGCTGCTCTTGGTCAACAAAATCGCATGTTTTGCAGTCCGCATCATCTTCATGCACTTGTGCGTCTTGCCCTTCCATTTGTTCATCTGCTTTCATTTTTCCTTTGCAAGGCAAAAAATAGGCCAGCCAAAACTTTCTCGAGTGCACCCAGTCTTATTTCTGTCTCTCGAGATTCCACCCAACCCTGCCCAGGTTGGCCCATAGACGACAATTTGCTTCATAAATTCTTGCGAGAAAGTCTTGCAAGCCAAGAAAACTTGGCTTTTGCAGATTTTCTTAGCTTGAGAGAATTTCTACGCGCGAAAATCTCGACAGTTGAGAATTTTCCTTTTTTACTTGGCTTACAAGAATTTCTGCCGAGATTTTCTCGATTTTTATTCATCCTTCAAGTTCTTGATCAATGTCATATACATATAAGCTGTTTTTGTCTTACAGGAATTTTTTTAATGGGGGTCAGCCAGCAAAAGCACAGCTGTAGGAACTGCTTTCGGAAAAGACTGATTAAACCCTTCAACAAGACCTTGAACTAAGAAAAGAATTTGCTAGCTATAGCTACTGCAAAATCTCAAGCTAGAAGTTAAAAAAAATTCTTGAGAGATGAAAGAACAATAGAAGATCTTAGCGCGTGGTGGGACGCCTGTAAACTTGAAACATCTGGCGAGTAGACAACAGAGGTAAAAGTAGCTCCACTGTCAACTAAGGCGTCGGAGCTTGAGGAGAGCCCATACTCGTAGTTCAAGTCCTCGCGCCCGCTGCGATACCTAGTAGTTATAAGATGTATTGCTTGTCGCAGTCGCTTTAACAATCAATGAAACTTCCCTAGCTTGAATAATTGGCACAACGGTTACACCTGTGCCTCGTAGTATCGCGAATTTGACAGACAATAAAATCATTAATTATTCATGAGGACAAGCATCATATAATTATTGTATTAATAAAAACTTATTACTGTCTTTAATTTACGTTGTATTATTTTGAAAGTCATCTAACTGAGCGAAGGCTAACATACTATCGAATATATACACTACTACATTTATGTCCGTGTAGTAGTAGATAGCGGAGAAGAGAGGGAAGGCGGATTTAAAGATAAATTATAAAAACCAAAGCCAATTGTTTGGCCTGCAGTCAGTCATTTAGAGAGGCCGAAATTAAGTGACAGTCTTATTAGTGTCGATAAGCAGTCATCAAGGCGTCCAAAAATCGATATTAGCACGTGAGCAGCCTTAAAACGGATGGATTTCATTTTATCAGCAGTGCTCTACCAAGAACTAGCTAATTCAAAATGTCAGTTTAGGTGGCTAAATATGACTATGTCAATAAGGAGCTATCAAGAGTTCGGTGCAGTAGAAAAACAACTTGGCAGATGTACGAGTAGGAAGAACAGACGATTTGTGACGAGCAGAAATCCTGGTAAAACAAACAATTTGAATTGATAACTTGAATTTGCTTGCTATAGTTTAGTTAAAGTCTTTGCATGAGCCTGGCTTTCGAGAAGACATTGCAGTCTCCCATCATCGCGCGATGCAAATACGTGAGGCCTAACAGGAATTGACAGACAGATACGTTGCAGTAGGGGAATAGGAAAAGTCTTCCTGTGATTTCGGATTTTCAGTCTATATAATCCAGCTATTTATGACAGAGTAAACTGAAATTAGTTGGTTAAAAATCCATTTTTAAATACGTTTTTTTCACAATGCGTTCAGATTCTTATAGCTACAGACAAGTAGTCATTGTTTTTCTTCTGGATATCGTGCTGACATGGCACACTGGACGTGCTGATGAAGGTAACGCATACATCATGTAGTAAAATTGAAAAAGGCTTGGCGTCTTGACGCTTTGCTAAATTAGTTTAACTGTTTCATATTTTTAGCCAACTGCAGCCCAGCTCGTTATGTGCAGCACAACGGGACTCTCGTCATCAACTCAACTATCGGTAGCAGATTCCTAAACTTTAGTGAAGTGCCAACGGTGCAGCAGTGCCTGCTGATGTGTCGCATGCGAGCCTGCGCCGCCCTCGAGTTTCAAAAGCGTACATCTCGATGCCGCCTAGTAAAAGTGTCGCAGGTGCCGCCGAAACAACAAGGCTGGGTGATCAACAAAAAAAGTATCCTGACAAAGTCGAAGGGCACGGTTGTTATGAAAGTGGAAAACTTTGACGAGCTGATGAAACCGCATTACGCTCGGAGATTTCAGGGTGAGATCATATTGATCATTGACGCTGCTCATTTTTAAAGGTCAGCTAAGACATCCAAAGGCGCTACACTCTCAGATTCTGCTAATCTCTCTAAAGGCCGGTTTTTTGCCTCTAAGTGCAATAGTAAGACACGAATTTTTTGCATTAAACTCACGGTGTCACCGTTTGGACTATGGACAGATGTGCAACCAACAGCTCAGCCGCAGCTATTGCGCCGCGCATCTGAAGGCTGCGTATGGCTGTTCAGTCCAAGAACTGGGGGGTCACCACATACATCCCTCAATTACCCAAGCTAATGCTGGCACTCATTTTACAGCTGGGTGAGCTGAAGCAATGCAGATCATTAAGTGTCTTGCTCACAGACAGAAACTGTTCCGAGTGGGTTAGAACCGAAGCCTCGACCTTTGTCGTGAGTCCGACGCTTTAACCACTAGGCTGCAACGATTTGCAAGTTCAGCATAAGTAAATGAGTATTCGATTAATGTATATCAAATTTTCAAAGATTAGTTAGTGATTATGCTAACGTTACGTTAACAACACTTCAGCAACCGGCACAGGCAGGAACGGCAAAATTCAGCAAGAAGGGATCAAAGTGACCGGCTGCTACGAGATCGAAGTCAATGGTGCCAGAGGAGGGAGCTGTTCAGGAAATATTGGAGGCATGGGTGTCAAAACTGTTGGCGACTTCTTTTTGACGGACGGCACTGTACTTGGCATTCTGGTAGGACAGGCCGGCACCGACTGCAGCCAAACGGTCCAAGTCGACGGCGGCGGCGGTGGCCGCGGCGGTGGCCGCGGCGGTGGCCGCGGCGGCGGTGGTGGCGGTGGCGGCGGCAGCTTCGTGTTCCTGATGACGTCGAACGCTTCTTCGCCCCTAGTGGCGGCTGGTGGTGGCGGCGGTGCTTCTCCGACTAGTGTTGGTTAGTAAATTGATAAATTGACACTCCCTTATGCTGGCCATTAGTATTTACGAGCTATTGTTCCAATCGATATCGTCATTTCAAGTAATGCTACGACTGTACAGTAAGAATATCACATTCCATTTGGTTCATGTAGTTTTAGCATTTAACGTGCATTCGTGCATAACGGTACGAGCGTATAACCAACGAATAAATAACCAAAGTTGAAGAAGCAACCATTGTATCCATTTCAAGTCCCAGTTTTTTTAGAATTCACTAGCGAGATTCGAACATTTATGCTTTAAGTGTACTAGATTAAGTCATTGTCAAAATCAGCAAATAAGCTGCTGGTAGATGTATGCGTTAAATCTGCAAGTTTAACTAAATTTTCATGATACAATGAATTACGTAGTCCATATAATAAAAATTACTACTATAGGCGCAATTATCTGCCTTTTCGGAGTTAGGGTAGGTGCATATTCCAGTGGCTTTTACTCGTAGAATTAATCCTCAACAAAACGCATTGGCTAAACAGACATCACAATAATAGTTCGTTGCAGAAACAATCAACCAGATGGTACAGTACATACGAAAATGTAAATGTAAAACAGAAGCGCTTCTTTAATATCATTTCAAGGAAATCCCGGACTATCTGGTACAGCCGGCGGCAACTCGACCTCAAGAATGAACTACCGCGGCTATGGCGGCTCGGCTGGAGGACCAGGCTTTTTCAAAAACACCAGCTACATTGACTACTATCAAATAATAAAAACCATCGGCGGATGCGGCGCTGGCTGGCTGGGCAAGGCCACGGATTTTGGAGAGAACTATCAAAGCGGCCAACCTGGCGGCAGTCAAGCTGACAACTGGGTCGGCGGCATGGCTGGTGGCAGGGATGGCAACGGCGGCAACGGCGGCTTTGGAGGAGGCGGCGGCGGCGGCAGCGATGGATGGAGAGGCGGGGGCGGAGGAGGCGGCGGCAGCGATGGATGGAGAGGCGGGGGCGGAGGAGGCAGCGGCAGCGATGGATGGAGAGGCGGGGGCGGAGGAGGCGGCGGCAGCGATGGATGGAGAGGCGGGGGCGGAGGAGGCGGCGGCGGCTTCAGCGGAGGCGGCGCTGGTCTCGGCGGAGGCCAAGCCGGCGGAGGCGGCGGCTCTTTCTGCTCTACAGCTGGCCACAGTTGTAGAGCCGTGGCCGGAGGCAATTCGGAAAGCCAGCACGGCTTTGTAAAGCTGCGTCTGCTGAGTGACGACTGCGAATGATTGAGTGTGCATGCAGCGCCAACAAAGCCAAACCAAGTCGTGAAGGAAGCGTCACGTCAACAAACAAGCAAGATAGGTCTGCAGCTGCAGGGCATGAACTAGCGAAAGCAGAAGATTGAAAACAGAACGCACACTTAAAACATTTGAAAATTTTGTGTCTGCAAGTACAAACCTATGTTTATGCTTATTGAATCTATGTTATTAAATCGTAAAATAGTATGATTATAAGCAATTGAAAATTCTGAAACTTCGTTCTTTTCTGCACTATGTACTTTAATAGGTCGTTATGTCAAATATTGGTATTTTTTAAACATTAGTTCTGTGAGCCATAGCCGTCTAATACATACACACTCAATTCAAAATTTATAATATTTAATTTGTTATACCGCAAACTTGTATAAATACATGGGTACTAAAACTGAAATATATGAAACCCTTCTTTCTATTGCAGCACAGGACAAAATCTGAACTCATTCATTTAAATTCGTTCCGTGAGCAGTCGCATTTTATCAAAACTGACTGAGACCAGTGTCACCAGTATTATATTATTTTATTAGAGGCAGGGGGTTGTGTGCACACTGGCGCACTTTAAGCGACATAGGCACACAACATTCCGCCGACTCCCCTGAGCAGGCATACAAGCGCGCGGATACGTACGCAGGCACACACTCACACAGGAGTGTACAGCGGCCCTAACTTTTTTTATCGTTAGGCATGTACACTTCACTGCGCCTTGGGGGTTGGCTCTCAAGGCCGTTAATTGCACGAGCAAAGCCAAGCCGAGATTCCAATTCAGCCCCAAATTAATGTGACTGCACTTGGAATCGAGCCTGGGTCGCTGGCACACCAGAGCCTGCGCTAGACCGCTGGGCTACGGCCCCCTGTGTCACGAGTATGCTTATAGCCTTTTTGAGAATTTTTTAATAACTCACTTACTTGTGGAAAAGACTTGTATTGTTCGTATTTTTCAGTAAATATCACGTCTTTTAAAACCGAGCAGAGATAACTATTAATGGCTTGAATATCGAAGCGCTTTCAATTGCACCATATAATTACTATGAGCAGCCATTCGCACTTCAAATTTATTTGCATATCATAAAACTGTGACCGTTAGTAATTATAAAGTGATTAGCTTTAATAGCTTCATTGTACTAAATGCTACACTAAATTCAACTAACAATGAAAAATGTCATTATAAGTCAAGTTTCACTCCAGTACCTCACCACATAAACTGGGTTAAAATTACTATAGATGTTTACAGACCATTATTTGTTTCGCTAGAAAGTTGATAATTTAGGCAATAAAGTGTAGAATCTCCACTGGTCTTGCCCATAGACATAGACAGACATTGACGGAAAAAGGGAAACCCAGTTGATGATTCGGCCATAGACATCTCTCTCTATCTACCCAGTTGATGATTCGGCCATAGACATCTCTCTCTATCTACCCAATTGATGATTCGGCCATAGACATCTCTCTCTATCTACCCAGTTGATGATTCGGCCATAGACATCTCTCTCTATCTACCCAGTTGATGATTCGGCCATAGACATCTCTCTCTATCTACCCAGTTGATGATTCGGCCATAGACATCTCTCTCTATCTACCCAGTTGATGATTCGGCCATAGACATCTCTCTCTATCTACCCAGTTGATGATTCGGCCATAGACATCTCTCTCTATCTACCCAGTTGATGATTCGGCCATTGACATCTCTCTCCAGACATCTCCCTCTCTCCCTCTATTTAACTTGCTGATAAATGCAATACTATATCAACATATACCGGTATACTAAAGCTAGCCTTAGTAATGGTACCCAGTAAACTTCATTATTTAAACAGTAATAAGTCAGGTAACTTAAAATAAGCATACAGAAATTCAAGTTATTTCATTCGTACAATATAATAGACTTGATTTGATTAGTAGAAGTCAGCCAGACTTCAACAGCAAGCCGTGCAGTAGGCAGTCGGCGCAGCGTAGCGGACAGCACAAACCGGACAGCTGTCCGAGGAGAGCGGCCTGTTTGTCCGGCTGGCCGGCAAGCAGCTGACGGAGCAGATGAGCGCAGCGCTGAGCCAGTTCCGTCTGGCAGACTCGCTGCAGTACAGTGGCCGAAGGCAGGGCGGCTACGCGACTACACAGAGAGGTGAGGCTGGCTTGCGCCTCCTGCAATGCGTCATTAAAACAAATAAACGATTTACGGTGTTTTTGTAGATTATTTCATTATCAGATGATTAACAAAATTTGATACTCGTAGTAAAGAAAGTGACTTATCGAGTTCAGTGACTGAACTAACATCAGTGACCTTGAGACTCATTCAGTGATTAAACTAACATCAGTGACCTTGGGACTCATTCAGTGACTGAACTAACATCAGTGACCTTGGGACTCATTCAGTGACTGAACTATCATCAGTGACCTTGAGGTTCATTCAGTGACTGAGCTATCAGTGACCTTGAGATTCTTTCAGTGACTGAACTAACATCAGTGACCTTGAGGTTCATTCAGTGACTGAGCTATCAGTGACCTTGGGATTCATTCAGTGACTGAGCTATCAGTGACCTTGGGATTCATTCAGTGACTGAACTAACATCAGTGACATTGAGACTCCTTCAGTGACTGAGCTATCAGTGACCTTGAGATTCATTCAGTGACAGAACTAACATCAGTGACCTTGGGATTCATTCAGTGACTGAACTAATATCAGTGACCTTGAGACTCATTCAGTGACTGAGCTATCAGTGACCTTGGGATTCATTCAGTGACTGAGCTATCAGTGACCTTGGGATTCATTCAGTGACAGAACTAACATCAGTGACCTTGGGATTCATTCAGTGACTGAACTAATATCAGTGACCTTGAGACTCATTCAGTGACTGAGCTATCAGTGACCTTGAGATTCTTTCAGTGACTGAACTAACATCAGTGACCTTGAGGTTCATTCAGTGACTGAGCTATCAGTGACCTTGGGATTCATTCAGTGACTGAACAAATATCAGTGACCTTGAGACTCATTCAGTGACTGAGCTATCAGTGACCTTGAGATTCTTTCAGTGACTGAACTAACATCAGTGACCTTGAGGTTCATTCAGTGACTGAGCTATCAGCGACCTTGAGATTCATTCAGTGACTGAGCTATCAGTGATTTTGAGATTCATTCAGTGACTGAACTAACATCAGTGACCTTGAGATTCATTCAGTGACTGAACTAACATCAGTGACCTTGAGATTCATTCAGTGACTGAACTATCAGTGACCTTGGGATTGATTCAGTGACTGAGCTATCAGTGACTTTGGGACTCATTCAGTAACTGAACTAACATCAGTGACCTTGGGACTCATTCAGTGACTGAAGTAACATCATTGACCTTGGGATTCATTCAGTGGCTGAACTACCAGTGACCTTGGAATTCATTCAGTGACTGAACAAAAAAGAAGCAAACCAACAAACCTCAGGCTCCAGCTGTCTGTCTGTCTCGGCGCTATCCAGGCGATCCAACAGCTGCAAGAAGTCCAAGTACAGCTGGCCGCCCAGCTGCCAGTCCTGCCTGTCGCCAGCCAGCCGAGCAACTGGTGCCAGATGACGCCGAACTCGACTGAGCTGCCCGGCTACCAGCCAGCGCGGCGCCAGACTGTTCAGCAGGATGTCGTGCGCCGGTCGCCACTGACCGGCTGCCAGCCAGTGTCGGGCCTCTCGACGCTGCCAATCGGCCAGGTTGACAGGTAATTGAGCGCCGTCGCTAATGTAGAAGCAGCGAGTTCGACAGGCCAAGGCCCAGGCTGAGTGAAGCCAGTGGCGCGACAGGCCGAGCTGGTTGGTGAGGAAATTTTGCAGAGCCGGGTCGCGAACTGTGCCCAGGTGACGGCTCAGACAGGCGCTGACTGCTCGGGTTCTGCAGGGTTGGGATTTTGGGAATAAACCAGATTTTTCCCAGCGATTGGATCTAATAGACCGAATCGAATTGAAACTTTTTTGAATCCTCAAGTTGGAATTTGAATCCTCAACTAGGGATCTGAATCCTCAATTGGGGATCTGAGTCCTCAATTAGGGATCTGAATCCTCAATTGGGGATCTGAGTCCTCAATTAGGGATCTGAATCATCAACTAGGGATCTGAGTCCTCAATTAGGGATCTAAATCCTCAATTAGGGATCTAAATCCTCAATTAGGGATCTGAATCCTCAACTAGGGACCTGAATCCTCAATTAGGGATCTGAATCCTCAATTAGGGATCTGAATCCTCAATTAGGGATCTGAATCCTTAATTAGGGATCTAAATCCTCAATTAAGGATCTGAATCCTCAATTAGGGACCTGAATCCTTAACTAGGGATCTAAATCCTCGATTGGGGATCTGAATCCTCAATTAGGGATCTCAATCCTCAATTAAGGATCTGAGTCCTCAATTAGGGATCTGAATCATCAACTAGGGATCTGAGTCCTCAATTAGGGATCTAAATCCTCAATTAGGGATCTAAATCCTCAATTAGGGATCTAAATCCTCAATTAGGGATCTGAATCCTCAATTAGGGATCTGAATCCTCAATTAGGGATCTAAATCCTCAATTAGGGATCTGAATCCTCAATTAGGGATCTGAATCCTCAATTAGGGATCTAAATCCTCAATTGGGGATCTGAATTCTCAACTAGAGATATAAAAATCCTGTATTGAAACCCACAGAGCGATCTCTCACCTGGCTAAATCGTCGTCAATATGAAGCAGCACAAACAGGGCCCAGTCCCACAGTCCCTGGGACTCCAGTTTAGCCGCATAGCCGCAGTGCAGCGCCTGAGTGGCCGAGTCGGTGAGGTGGCTGTAGCCAATCGCGCGCAGACTGCGCCACAGATGCCAGGCGGGCCCAAAGTCGATGGGATCTGGACCGTAGCCGCGCGGATCCAACAGCCTAGCCAGCCGGTGGCTTCGTTTGCAGTGCAGGCGCACTAAATGATAGGCGGTGTCCCAGCGTGCGCCGCCGTGCTCCGGATTTAACGGCGGCGGCGGTGCGCCGGGCTCCGGCGATTTGAAGGCCGATTTGTAGGCGCGCAATGCCGGGCCAAGACCGTCGCCGTAGGGTACGGAGAACCACAGGTAGAGAGTGAATGCTCGGGTCCAGTCCATGCCCTCTGGATTGGTTGTTTTGCATCAGAGGAGGTGAACTTTCGATACATATCGGCATATTGTAATTCATACGACAATACTTAGAAATTTTGTCTAGGATTTTCTTAGAAACGCATATTTTTTAAACTTACTAATTAACAAATTACTATTATTTTGATACATATCGGCAAATCCAAGAGTACATTTAATATTAACTTTAAATCTCTAGAAGTCTAGTACAAAATTAAACTGTATTTTCTATACATATCGGTAGACTGAAATGATAGTAGAACAGTCAAACACTTTTATGAAACTTATATTGGCTTTTGATACATATCTGATGCTAACCTGATGGCATAAACTTAAAAATCAAAGTTGATTATATAAATACAATTTTCGATACATATCCGTAATTAATACTAATAGATATACCTGTCCCATTGACATCGCCAGCCAGGAGTCGATAGAGTCGCCAAACAGCTGGCGGTATAAAATCTTTTGCTCCAGTCTGCTGCCAACAGGCCACCTGCTGGGCCACCAGGTCGCGTACAGATTCCGAGTGCGGCTGGCCCAACAGCAGCGCCAGTCGGTAGTGGCGCCGTTTTAGCGCTAAAGCGCACGCCTCAGTGAACTGACCGGCGCTTAACAAGCGAAACACAGCCACGGCGCAATCGCCCTCACTGTCGGGATCTTCAACAGTCTGTTGCTGTTGCTGCTGCTGCTGCTGAAGTTCGGCAACAACTGGCCTTCGCTGAACCCATTCTGTGAAAGCCTCTTTCCGAGGCAACTGAGTCGCTAAGAATTCGTCCTGCGGCAGATGCTGCTGCTGCTCACCACCAGCTGCATCAGAAGACGCAACCGTCGAGGATTTCAACGGAGCCCAGAGCGCTCGAGTGAGGCTGAGCAGGCGGGACAGGACACTGTCAGGCTGGGACTCCAGCTCGGCCAGGTACTGGGTCAGGGGTTCGAGTCCCGGCTCCGGAGACCATCTAGGGCATTGAAGAAGACTCTGCTGGCTGCCTCGGTCGGACACGGAGGTGTCGAGAGCAGCATTGAGCAGATTCTCTTCGTGTACGCTGGCCTCGCGACTCGACTCGGGAGCGAACACGCTGGTCAAGTGAATCTGCAAATTAATTTCAATATGCATTAAAAGACACTTAAATTCTAACAATACTACTTATTAATAAATCGCATTCAGTTGAGTTTTTTTAAATTTTCGCAAAAATTAGAAACTCCGATATGTATCGAAAATAAATATAATCAACAACGCAAATCTTACAGACGTGACAAAATGTGCCAAGTATTATAGTTTAACAACCATAGTCACGATACTACTAAACTTCAATTCTGAGGAAAACATGTAGCGAAAAATACAAAATTCCAGTCAAAAAGAAAAAAATTGGCAGTAAATAATTTCGGAAAAATTGTTGACTCACTAGTTTCTGAGATGTGATCCATTCCGTTGTAGCTTCAAAACCCCGATATGTATCGAAAACAAATATACATAAAAACACTAATTCAACGAATCTCGAAACCCTGATTGTAAGCAATGCCATTGATACTACTTTTGTACTTAGCATATGAATTAGTACTCGTACGAAAATATAGAACAAATCCGATATGTATCGACAGAACAACTATAGTAGTAACAAATTAACCAACTCTGGTCCTGATGACATTTCAACCGAATTACACTTAAATATACAAAACTGCTAATAATACTACTTATCTACTCTTATACGCACTGATACAAAAAAGATTTTTATGAAAAAACTTTTCAAAAAAGGAGGAAATCCCCGATATGTATCGAAAGATACAAAACTCTAACTAAATGAAACCACAATTTTTATGTTTAATGTTTTCTTCCTTTCTACACATTAGTGTTTACTGAACCCGATATGTATCGAAAAACTATTATAACAATAAAAGTTTAATCAGTTTTGATCCGGATAACAGTTTTACCGAATTACACTTAATTACACAAAAACGGCAAAAACGCTAATAATACTACTTATCTATTTTTTCGCGCCGATATAAAGCATAATTTAGATACAAAAAGCTAGTTGAAAAACGAATGCCAATATGTATCGAAAACAAATATATATATATCGAATACCAACCCTGGGTCCATCGATAGCTAGTAGCTCTCCAGACGGTCCCCAAGAGACGCGGCGAGACCTGCTACGCCAGAAGGCGACATCGGCCAGACTAAAATCGGCCGCGCATTGTCGCAAGTCGCCGCCGCCGCCACCGTAACCGGCAAAGCTGAGCTTCACAGATTCGGGAAACCTCAGCCGAGCAGCTGGCCTAGCCGGCATCGAGGACGGCACCGGAGACTCTGGGGCGAAGGCGAATTCCATTGGTTTCACTCGCAATGGCGATTGGGTTGGCAGGCCTGGACCAAGATGTTGCTGCTGCTGCTGCTGGCCAGTACGACGCAGCTTTGATGGTGATGGAGAGGTCGATAGCAGGCCAGTCGGTGAGGCTAAGAACGACCGACGAGAGTCCACGTAAGACAGTTGCTGTTGGGAATACATTTATCTGTCTGCGGCATCAAGTCATGAGGAGCAGGTCATGAATTGCTGGGAAAAACTTTAATAAACCGTTATACATTAGTAATCTGACTTGTCAGGTCTACTAAATCTGACTTGTCAGGTGTATTAAATCTGACTTGTCAGGTGTATTAAATCTGACTTGTCAGGTGTATTACATCTGACTTGTCAGGTTTATTAACTCTGACTTGTTAGGCCTATAAAATCTGACTTGTCAGGTCTAATAAATCTGACTTGTCAGATCTATTAAATCTGACTTGTCAGGTCTATTAAATCTGACTGTCAGGTCTATTAAATCTTACTTGTCAGGCCTATTAAATCTGACTTGTCAGGTCTATAAGTCTGACTGTCAGGTCTATTAAATCTGACTTGTCAGGTGTAGTAAATCTAGCTTGTCAGGTCTATTAAATCTGAATTGTCAGGTCTATTAAATCTGACTTGTCAGGTCTATTAAATCTGACTTGTCAGGTGTATAAATCTGACTGTCAGGTCTAATAAATCTGACTGACAGGTCTATTAAATCTGACTGTCAGGTCTAATAAATCTGACTGACAGGTCTATTAAATCTGACTGTCAGGTCTAATAAATCTGACTGACAGGTCTATTAAATCTGACTGTCAGGTCTAATAAATCTGACTGACAGGTCTATTAAATCTGACTGTCAGGTCTAATAAATCTGACTGACAGGTCTATTAAATCTGACTGTCAGGTCTAATAAATCTGACTGACAGGTCTATTAAATCTGACTGTCAGGTCTAATAAATCTGACTGACAGGTCTATTAAATCTGACTGTCAGGTCTAATAAATCTGACTGACAGGTCTAGTAAATCTGACTTGTCAGGTGTATTAAATCTGACTGTCAGGTCTATTAAATCTGACTTGTCAAGTCTATTAAATCTGGCTTGTCAGGTCTATTAAATCTGACTTGTCAGGTGTATTAAATCTGACTTGTCAGGTCTATTAAATCTGACTTGTCAGGTGTATTAAATCTGACTTGTCAGGTCTATTAAATCTGACTTGTCATGTGTATTAAATCTGACTTGTCAGGTCTATTAACTTTGACTTGTCAGGTCTATTAACTCTGACTTGTCAGGTCTATTAACTCTGCCTTGTCAGGTCTATTATCTTTGACTTGTCAGGTCTATTAAATCTGACTGTCAGGTGTATTAAACCTGACCTCAAAAAGCAAATTAGAAAACCAAAAAACACAGTCGAATTAAAACAACACCAATGATACACGATCGTATTCAGTTATAATATATTAATGGTTAATAATTAAGCTAAAAAGCATGATTAATAAAAGTATTGCAATAAAAAACTTAACATAAAACACATAACTTACTACTATTAATAAATAAATAAGCCAACACAACATCAAAAGCAGCAACAATAGCAGGCAAAAAAGCAAACATATTTCAAGCAATTTAAGACAACATAATTATAAAATAATGGGTAAAAAAGCAAACGGTTAATACAAACCATTATTTCTGGCATTTCTAGCACCGATGACAATATTGCAGTCTTTTAACAGTTAAATAAAAGTCATGGAATGCGGCCAGCTGCATTTACCAGATTGAATTTATATATTTTAATTATAAACATGTAGACTAGCAACTGTCAACGCAAATTAAATAGATTATAAATAGAGCTAAGTTTAATACCTACATGCAGTTGAAGCAAATTCAACCAATATCAAGTGATAAACGCAGTCATTATTATATAAATACTAAAAGAAGAGAAAATGGACGCAAAAGAATGTGCGCTTGGGCTAATTGCAGAGCAAAACTGGGCACTAATGGACGGCTTAAAACTTCAAGCGACAGTCGGTGAGATCGATTTGAGAGTACAGAGTAGAGGCAGAGAAAAGAAAGGAAGAATAGAGATTAGAATTAACTATTCGCGTTAGGATAAGAGATGCGGGAGAAGAGAGGATGAGATTTGTAGATAAGATTAGGAGGATCAGATTTGCGAATAGGAGAGGGCGAGATTTGTGAATAGGAGGGTGAGATTTGTGAGTAGGAGGGTGAGATTTGTGAATAAGAGAGGGCGAGATTTTTGAATACATGTAGGTGAGATCTGTGGATAGGAGAGTGAGATTTGTAGATAGGAGGGTGAGATTTGTGGATAGGAGATGGTGAGATTTGTGGATAGGAGATGGTGAGATTTGAGGATAGGAGGGTGAGAGTTGTGGATGTGAGGGTGAGATTTGTGGATGTGAGGGTGAGATTTGTGAACAGGAGAGGGTGAGACTTGTGGATAGGAGGGTGAGAGTTGTGGATAGGAGATGGTGAGATTTGTGGATAGGAGATAATGAGACTTGTGGATAGGAGATCTTGAGATTCAAGACAGAGATAAGATCGAGATAAAAAATGATAAAAATAACGATTTTCAATCAATCAATCGTTGTTAATCCAGTCAGTCCAGTTATCTCAAGAGAGTATCTGAGTCGGATTTTCGCCAAGAGCCATGCTGCCCTTGAAGCCTAGCAGATCGGAGAGACGACACCAACTGCCTTTGCTGTTGCTGCTGTTGCAGTCTCGGCGGAGTCAGAGTGGCGGATTTCTCGCCGCCAAGAATATTACAATTATTTGGCGTCATAGTGGGCCGACGGCAAGTCACGGCCACTCTAGAAGTGGAGGCTGTACGCCACATCAACCTCTGGCACTGGCTGCCAGTGTTCAAAGACTCACAGGAGGATGATTGATTAATTTGATCCTCGCAATTAAATAATTCAGTTTTCATGCTTTGCAAAGTGGCAGCGCTCAGGCCAAGTTGTTTTACTAAAGCAACTGAAGCTGGGTCGGATGAAGCTGATGAAGGCGGTTCCGGCTGAGGTGAATGCTGCTGAGGAGGCGGCGGCGGTGGCATGGGCGGCCCAATGGGGTAGAGGTGACCATTTTGCAGAACGCAAGGCAACACGAGGCCATTGGGAAGTGGATAAAAATAGTAGCGATAATGCGTGTTACTACCCGGATGTGACTGCTGCTGACAATGCTGCATGCCGGATGTCTTTTAGTGCTGAAATATTTACGATTTTTTACGGTAAAGGATGTCAGGTACAATGGGATTAACTAGTTAAGGATCTGAGGTACAATGGGATTAACTACTTAAGAATCTGAGGTACAATGGGATTAACTAGTTAAGGATCTCGGGTACAATGGGATTAACTAGTTAAGGATCTCGGGTACAATGGGATTAACTACTCAAGGATCTCAGGTACAATGGGATTGACTAGTTAAGGATTTCGGGTACAATGGGATTTACTAGTTAAGGATTTCGGGTACAATGGGATTAACTAGTTAAGGATCTCGGGTAAAATGGGATTAACTAGTTAAGGATTTCGGATACAATGGATTAACTAGTTAAGGATCTGATTCTCGGGTACAATGTGATTAACTAGTTAAGGATGTCAGGTACAAAGGGATTAACTAGTTAAGGATGTCAGGTACAATGGGATTAACTAGTTAAGGATGTCAGGTACAATGGGATTAACTAGTTAAGGATGTCAGGTACAATGGGATTAACTAGTTAAGGATGTCAGGTACAATGGGATTAACTAGTTAAGGATGTCAGGTACAATGGGATTAACCAGATTAATAGAAGCAAAGAGTGAAAAGCAAACTCATTAGAGAACCGGGAGGACACAAAAGCCTGTACTTGTATTTAAAACAAATAATACATTCGAGTCGGTTCTTGTAATTTATAAAATGAAACTTTTTTCTTATGCAGTTTAGCAAATCAGTAAATACCAGCACTAGGAGACAGGTGAAATTGAAACCTTTCGAAATTAACAAAATAAAAAAGAATGCGATGACATAGGACTAAGTAAACATCAAACTTAAAATATGGTACTTTTTAAACACCGACAAAAAGGTATTTTAACGACAAATTTTACAGTACACATGAACTCATGCCAAAAATTTGGGGGGGGATAAATAAAATATGAAAATTATAACAAAAAGAATATTTTCATTTCATTTAACTGAATAGGCGTGTCTATAATATTTTGAGATAATTATATCAGGATAAAAGCATGCCTATTAAACCTTTATTTTGAAATATTATCTTCTGTTAGACAGCCAACTCTGAACACAGTGTCAACACCTGTTAGACAGCCAACTCTGAACAGTGTCAACACCTGTTAGACAGCCAACTCTGAACACTGTCAACACCTGTTAGACAGTCAACTCTGAACACAGTGCGAACACCTGTTACAGTCTGAACACAGTGTCAACACCAGTTAGACAGTGATCTCTGAACACAGTGTCAACACCAGTTAGACAGTGATCTCTGAACACAGTGTCAACACCTGTTAAACAGTCAACTCTGAACACAGTGTCAACACCTGTTAAACAGTCATCTCTGAACACAGTGTCAACACCTGTTAGACAGTCAACTCTGAACACAGTGTCAACACCTGTTAGACAGTCAACTCTAATCACAGTGTCAACACCTGTTAGACAGCCAACTCTGAACACAGTGTCAACACCTGTTAGACAGTCATCTCTAAACACAGTGTCAACACCTGTTAGACAGTCAACTCTGAACACAGTGTCAACACCTGTTAGACAGTCAACTCTGAACAGTGTCAACACCAGTTAGACAGCCATCTCTGAACACAGTGTCAACACCTGTTAGACAGTCATCTCTGAACACAGTGTCGACACCTGTTAGACAGTCAACTCTGAACAGTGTCAACACCAGTTAGACAGCCATCTCTGAACACAGTGTCAACACCAGTTAGACAGTCATCTCTGAACACAGTGCTAACACCTGTTAGACAGTCATCTCTAAACACAGTGTCAACACCAGTTAGACAGTCATCTCTAAACACAGTGTCAACACCTGTTAGACAGTCAACTCTGAATACAGTGTCAACACCTGTTAGACAGTCATCTCTGAACACAGTGTCAACACCTGTTAGACAGTCAACTGTGAACACAGTGTCAACACCTGTTAGACAGTCATCTCTGAACACAGTGTCAACACCTGTTAGACAGTCAACTCTGAACAGTGTCAACACCTGTTAGACAGTCAACTCTGAATACAGTGCCAACACCTGTTAGACAGTCAACTCTGAACACAGTGTCAACACCTGTTAGACAGTCAACTCTGAATACAGTGCCAACACCTGTTAGACAGTCAACTCTGAACACAGTGCCAACACCTGTTAGACAGTCAACTCTGAACACAGTGCTAACACCTGTTAGACAGTCAACTCTGAACACAGTGCTAACACCTGTTAGACAGTCAACTCTGAACACAGTGCTAACACCTGTTAGACAGTCAACTCTGAACACAGTGTCAACACCTGTTAGACAGTCAACTATAAACACAGTGTCAACACCTGTTAGACAGTCAACTCTGAACAGTGTCAACACCTGTTAGACAGTCAACTATAAACACAGTGTCAACACCTGTTAGACAGTCAACTCTGAACAGTGTCAACACCTGTTAGACAGTCAACTCTGAACACAGTGTCAACACCTGTTAGACAGTCAACTCTGAACACAGTGTCAACACCTGTTAGACAGTCAACTCTGAATACAGTGCCAACACCTGTTAGACAGTCAACTCTGAACACAGTGCCAACACCTGTTAGACAGTCAACTCTGAACACAGTGCTAACACCTGTTAGACAGTCAACTCTGAACACAGTGCTAACACCTGTTAGACAGTCAACTCTGAACACAGTGTCAACACCTGTTAGACAGTCAACTGTGAACACAGTGTCAACACCTGTTAAACAGTCATCTCTGAACACAGTGTCAACACCTGTTAGACAGTCAACTCTGAACAGTGTCAACACCTGTTAGACAGTCAACTCTGAATACAGTGCCAACACCTGTTAGACAGTCAACTCTGAACACAGTGTCAACACCTGTTAGACAGTCAACTGTGAACACAGTGTCAACACCTGTTAGACAGTCATCTCTGAACACAGTGTCAACACCTGTTAGACAGTCAACTGTGAACACAGTGTCAACACCTGTTAGACAGTCATCTCTGAACACAGTGTCAACACCTGTTAGACAGTCAACTCTGAACAGTGTCAACACCTGTTAGACAGTCAACTCTGAATACAGTGCCAACACCTGTTAGACAGTCAACTCTGAACACAGTGTCAACACCTGTTAGACAGTCAACTCTGAACACAGTGTCAACACCTGTTAGACAGTCAACTCTGAATACAGTGCCAACACCTGTTAGACAGTCAACTCTGAACACAGTGCCAACACCTGTTAGACAGTCAACTCTGAACACAGTGCTAACACCTGTTAGACAGTCAACTCTGAACACAGTGCTAACACCTGTTAGACAGTCAACTCTGAACACAGTGCTAACACCTGTTAGACAGTCAACTCTGAACACAGTGTCAACACCTGTTAGACAGTCAACTATAAACACAGTGTCAACACCTGTTAGACAGTCAACTCTGAACAGTGTCAACACCTGTTAGACAGTCAACTATAAACACAGTGTCAACACCTGTTAGACAGTCAACTCTGAACAGTGTCAACACCTGTTAGACAGTCAACTCTGAACACAGTGCCAACACCTGTTAGACAGTCAACTCTGAACACAGTGTCAACACCTGTTAGACAGTCAACTCTGAATACAGTGCCAACACCTGTTAGACAGTCAACTCTGAACACAGTGCTAACACCTGTTAGACAGTCAACTCTGAACACAGTGCTAACACCTGTTAGACAGTCAACTCTGAACACAGTGCTAACACCTGTTAGACAGTCAACTCTGAACACAGTGTCAACACCTGTTAGACAGTCAACTCTGAACACAGTGTCAACACCTGTTAGACAGTCAACTATAAACACACCTGTCTAACAGTCGATCCGACACGAAGAATCAAGCCCCTAAGAATGACATAAACTAGACAATATGTTCAGAAACTGTAAGGCCAGAAATCCCGCAGTAAAACTGAAATCTCAAATCGCAAATCTCAGATCGCGCTGCTACTATCAGGCAGAGGCTGTCTGTGACTCTCGGTCGGTGCAGCAGTCAGAGCGGGACTGTTCTCAACTCCGCCAGATGCATTGGAGGCATTCAACGATTTAGACTTAGCAGCAGTGCCAACTGCAGCGGCTCCGATAGCTTTAGCCGAGGCCGAAGCAGCAATAGCGGAAGCAGACGCAGAGTCAAGAGACGCTCTCAAAGCAGACGAGGGCAGCGTGAGCTTCTTCCAATTGGATTTTCTAACAAAGAACAGACTGTCACTGCCAGACGGGTTGCTACTAGAAGAGAAACTAGCCCCCGCAGCATCCGAGGAAGCCTGTTCGAATCCTTCGAATAGTTGCTTCCTATTGGCCACTTGAAGCGGTCGGACAGTTGTTGACGAGCCAGATGAGCCACTGT
The DNA here is from genome assembly GCA_002269645.1 of Macrostomum lignano. Classification (NCBI taxonomy): domain Eukaryota; kingdom Metazoa; phylum Platyhelminthes; family Macrostomidae; genus Macrostomum; species Macrostomum lignano. The sequence continues at coordinate 20,363 of NIVC01003149.1, forward strand.
TAGACTTGGGAGACACTCCGATGCTGAAATTGTAGTTAGCCTGACTGTTGCCAAGGGCGCGTTGGGCAGCCACTGGGAGCAGAAGATGTTGCTGCGAACTGACACCACCGCTAGACTGTTGAAGATTAAATGTTTGACGAGATGCCGACGGCTGAGACAGGCTGAAATAGTTCAGAGGTGCACTCGAAGTCGAGGAGAATGGGCCGATGCCTGATCCCGCGGCTGAACCAGACGAAGAGGTCGACATTTGGCGAGTCAGGTGAGCGGTGCCGTATGGTAGGGTCTGGACTAAGTCGAGTACCTGCGGTCAAGTTTTAGAGACGAGGGAGATGGTTAATTTAGATTATAATTGTGCTGAAACAACTGTTGAAAGATTGGGAAATGCTAGCAGCTAAGCATCTGATCTTAGCTCAGGAAGGATCAGGGAAGGTGTCAGTAAGTGTTATACCTGAGGATCAGGGAAGGTGTCAGTAAGTGTTATACCTGAGGATCAGGGAAGGTGTCAGTAACTGTGATACCTGAGGATCAGGGAAGGTGTCAGTAACAGTGATACCTGAGGATCAGGGAAGGTGTCAGTAACAGTGATACCTGAGGATCAGGGAAGGTGTCAGTAACAGTGATACCTGAGGATCAAGGAAGGTGTCAGTAACTGTGATACCTGAGGATCAAGGAAGGTGTCAGTAACTGTGATACCTGAGGATCAGGGAAGGTGTCAGTAACTGTGATATCTGAGGATCAGGGAAGGTGTCAATAACTGTGATACCTGAGGATCAGGGAAGGTGTCAGTAACTGTGATACCTGAGGATCAGGGAAGATGTCAGTAACTGTGATACCTGAGGATCAGGGAAGGTGTCAGTAACTGTGATACCTGAGGATCAGGGAAGGTGTCAGTAACTGTGATACCTGAGGATCAGGGAAGGTGTCAGTAACTGTGATACCTGAGGATCAGGGAAGGTGTCAGTAACTGTGATACCTGAGGATCAGGGAAGGTGTCAGTAACTGTGATACCTGAGGATCAGGGAAGGTGTCAGTAACTGATACCTGAGGATCAGGGAAGGTGTCAGTAACTGATACCTGAGGATCAGGGAAGGTGTCAGTAACTGTGATACCTAAGGATCAGGGAAGGTGTCAGTAACTGTGATACCTGAGGATCAGGGAAGGTGTCAGTAACTGTGATATCTGAGGATCAGGGAAGGTGTCAGTAACTGTGATACCTGAGGATCAGGGAAGGTGTCAGTAACTGATACCTGAGGATCAGGGAAGGTGTCAGTAACTGTGATACCTGAGGATCAGGGAAGGTGTCAGTAACTGTGATACCTGAGGATCAGGGAAGGTGTCAGTAACTGTGATACCTGAGGATCAGGGAAGGTGTCAGTAACTGTGATACCTGAGGATCAGGGAAGGTGTCAGTAACTGTGATACCTGAGGATCAGGGAAGGTGTCAGTAACTGTGATATCAGAGGATCAGTTAGTATTTAAGCCAGTCACCCTCACCTGCTGTTGCACCCTAGCCTGCTGCAACAGTGCCTCATCATGATTAGCGCTTAATCCGATAGACTGCGGAGCAGCGGCTTGAGCTGTCTGTCCAGGCAGAGCATAGGACTGCTGATGCAACTGGAACGGCTGATTAGGCATCATCAGTGACGAAGCATGTTGCTGACCAACTCCAGTTTGCAGGCCTGACTGAAACGGAGTCTGACCGAGCATCAAACCGCCCGTGGTGCCGCCGCCAAGAGCGGATGGTTGACCAGCTGAAGGCAAGCTGAAACCAAACGAGCCGCCAACTGAGGCTGCTGGAGCGCCGGCGGTGGCGCCGAAGGACAAGCCGGAGTTTGCTGTTGGCTGGGTTGCACCGAATAGCGGCTTCGCCTGAATTTTGAAATTCAGGTTAGAGAAATCATGTATAATCTTGGCGTTAGTCTATTGATAGTAGGATAGGGCACAGATACCAGAATAACTAGATGGGCCACTCAGCACATTTGCGTGTAAGCTACTATCAGTTCAGTAGTAAGCTAAACTGAAGCATTTTAATGTACTTTAAATTACAGACAAGGCCCAGCCCATTTATTGGCTCTTACCCCCCCCCCCAAGCTTGAACCCACAAACTCCACACAGAACCTCTAACCCAATTTTTATTACCTTCCTCGGTTGTTACAGCCTAAAATCTGTCTTGTACATTTTAGTGGCTAATGTACATACATTACGGCTGAACCACTTAGCAAGCTTGTTTAGTTAGTCTAGTAGCTGTGAGATAGGGTTAGAGTTTTGGTTAAGGTATAGCATTAGTAATAGGTTAAGCATAGGATTTAGATTTGTATTAGGATTAAGAAGTTTAGAATAAGGGTTTAGGTTAGGTTTAGGATAATGCTTTAGGTTAGGTTTAGGATAGGACTTTAGGTTAGGTTTAGGATAAGGCTTTAGGTTAGGTTTAGGATAGGGCTTTAGGTTAGGTTTAGGATAAGGCTTTAGGTTAGGTTTAGGATAGGGCTTTAGGTTACGTTTAGAATAAGGGTTTAGGTTAGGTTTATGTAGGATAAGGCTTTAGGTTAGGTTTAGGATAGGGCTTTAGGTTAGGTTTAGGATAAGGCTTTAGGTTAGGTTTAGGATAGGGCTTTAGGTTAGGTTTAGGATAAGGCTTTAGGTTAGGTTTAGGATAAGGCTTTAGGTTAGGTTTAGGATAAGGCTTTAGGTTAGGTTTAGGATAGGGCTTTAGGTTAGGTTGTTAGGTTTAGGATAGGGCTGTAGGTTAGGTTGTTAGGTTTAGGATAGGTTTAGGGGGTTTGGTTAGGTTTAGGATAAGGGTTAGGTTTAGTTTAGGCCTTTGACAATAGAATGAATATAGAGGAACAACAATAAGAATGATAAACCGGAACCACAGAAGTGAGGCACTAATAGCATCGCACAATAGAAACTCACCGCGCCGGCTCCAAAGCCGCCCGTAGCGCCGAAAAATCCGCCGCCGGCGCTTGACACCACAGTTCCAGCCGGCGCCGATGTTGCCGCCGACGGGGCGCCAAAAAACGACGTAGCGGCGCCGCCGGTAGCTGGCGTCGACCCGACCGAGGCGCCAAATGCGAACGGTTTCGTCGCATTAGCCGCGCCAGCAGAGTTGCCACCGCCAAACAAGCCGCCGCCAGTGGCGCCGGCGCTAAATCCAAACGCCGATCCTGTCGCAGTGGCGCCAGGCGCCGCCGCAGTAGATGTCGATATTCCGGCGCCGAAAGCAAACGGGCTTGGCTTGGCGCCGGCGTTAGCACCGGCGCCGCCGAAAAGTCCACCCGTGGTGGCGCCAGACGCGGCTCCGGCGCTTCCGCCAAACAGAGAAGTGGCGCCAGGCGCGGCGGCGCCAGCAACCGAAGCCGGCTGGCTAGCGGGGGCGCCGAACATAAATCCGGTAGGCTTGACGCCGCCAGCCGTAGCCGCGCCGGCGCCGCCGCCAAACAGACCACCGGCGCCGGCTGTAGAAGTGGCGCCGCCAGTGGACGCGCCGAATCCAAATAGGCTGCTGCCTGTTCCGGCGCCGCTAGCGGCTACGCTGCCGAAGGTTGGCACGCCAGCCGTGGCGGCGCCAAATGGCTTAGCAGCCGTTGAAGTGGCGCCGGCGCCGCCAAAGAGGCCGCCGCCGCCAGTTGTAGCGCCAGCAGAGGCGCCAGCGCCAAACAGGCCGCCGCCAGCTGCCGGAGGGGCGCCAGCACCCGCGCCGGTGGAGGCTCCGGCGCCAAACATGCCAACGCCGGCGCTGGAGGCGCCAGACTGCGGCGCGCGCCGACCAGCTTGATAATCTTCAAGGCGCAGCTCCTCCAGACTACCGGCTTGATACTCTTTCATGGCCGTGATCACCATGTGCTTGGTGTTCACCGTCTGCTGGGCACCGCCCTTGGCCTGCAAGGTTATATGAGCGATTATTGATGCAATAATTGACTAGGATTAACTTCTGGCTGCATTTCAGTGATAAAAAGGCCTTTGTTTATTGTCATTTCCACCAAAATTGTAAATCATTGATACCGCATTCACGCTAATCCTAAACTGCTTTCTTACTAATCCTAAACTGCATTCACACAAATCCTAAACCGCATTCACACCAATCCTAAACTGCTTTTTCACTAATCCTAAGTCACATTCACACCAATCCTAAACCTCATTCACACTAATCTTAAACTGCATTCACACTAATCCTAAGTCACATTCACACCAATCCTAAACTGCTTTTTCACTAATCCTAAGTCACTTTCACACTAATCCTCAACCGCATACACACTAATCCTAAACCGCATTCACACTAATCCTAAACCGCATTCACACTAATCCTAAACCGCATTCACACTAATCCTCAACCGCATTCACACTAATCTTTAACTGCATTCACACTAATCCTCAACCGCATTCACACTAATCCTCAACCGCATTCACACTAATCCTCAACCGCATTCACACTAATCCTAAATTACATACACACTAATCCTAAACCGCATTCACACTAATCCTAAATCACATACACATTAATCATCAACCGCATTCACACTAATCCTAAACCGCATTCACACTAATTCTAAATCACACACACTAATCCTAAACCGCATTCACACTAATTCTAAATCACACACACTAATCCTAAACCGCATTCACACTAATCCTCAACCGCATTCACACTAATCCTCAACCGCATTCACACTAATCCTCAACCGCATTCACACTAATCAACAGCAGCAGTCACACAATCACAACAGAGCACAGTGAGCGGCATATACCTGAGTGGAGCTCTCAGTCCCTATTGGCGGATTAAAGGCCGGCCTGTTACCAGCCGACATGCCGCCAAGACCGCCAACTGTGGCGCCGCCGGCGGCGCCAAAACCACCAGAGGCGCCAAACAGGCCGGCGCCGCCACCGCCACCAGCAACTGTACCAGTTCCAACGCCGCCAAAGGCTGAACCAGTAGCAGCAGAAACACCAGCAGTTGGTTGCACACCCACACCAACTGTAGGCTGCTGCATCATGCCAAATGTACCAGTGGCACCAGTAGGCCGAGCAGCGGCGCCAAAAAGGCCAGTGGTGCCAGTTCCAGTGGCGCCAGCCGAAGGGCTGCCAAAAAGGCCGCCCCCAGTGCCAGCGGCTGGGGTTCCGACTGTTGGAGTTGTAGGTTTGCCAAATGGATTGCTGCCGAACACTACAATTGGTTGTTTAGTTTTAGTTGTTTAAGTTAGTTTGCTTTGACAGTGTGTTGCAACTAAAGTTGTTAATGACTACATTACCATAATCCTTTACGTGGCTTTTTAAGTGACTCATTTAGCCTAGATGATGAGCCTAAATAAGATGAGATTAAAAACGCCAAAGCTAGAAACATTAAAGCTTTTAATAATATCTAATGTGGACATAAAATACCTATTTATTTTTTTATCACTAACAATAAGCTTACGGATTTAACCACTAACCCTATGGGTCAGAAAAGCTTATTTAAGGAAAACTTGTAAGCAAAAACATTTTAAACATATTTTTAAATTGGAATTTTCTTGCTTGGAAGACATTTTAAACTTTTTATTAAAATTTATTAGACTAGCTAGACCTTTTTAGATGCCAACTAATATAGTTTAGAATTTTACCTTTGGTATAGCATAGAAAATTTGATCATAGATGATAGTAGTAGCAAAACACTTTATTAACTATATAGCATAGCATACAAAAAAATTTCATGCCTATTCTCTTGCAAACTTGCATTAGAATGGCATACATGCGCAACCTAGTTTGAGATAAAAAATGCAACTTACTTATAAAAAAGCAAAGCAAAATAAATGTACTTTTTGATAAATGGCAGGAGTAACTATGACCATATTTTTAAGGCTAAATGCCTCACCAGGTAATTAGTCCTATATGCAGATTACTTGCGTCTTTATAACAGCTAATCAGTATGCAGTCTAAGTGGCAGCCTGTGAGGCAATTAAGTAAACTGTCTTAATACAATGTAGTGAGCATACTACATAAGTCATGATTCATGAATATTTAGAAGTAAAAGTGAAATGAATACAGTGTGATACAATTCACAATGTATTCACCTATAGCTCAAGAATAATTCCATTTACTAGATGATTGAACATGGAATATGAGAACCCTGATTCAAATGGATCATTAGTTGCAGAATATGAATCCAGTAGAGATACAAGCTATTAAAACCTGCAGATTTTCAATTTTTTAAAGCAAAACCCTAAATTCCAATTAATAGAACTATCTTTGCATTGCTTTTTTTAATTTGAAGTCATGCTCAAACAAAAACTTGTTAACAGTTAGGAAAAAGGCTAACAAAGATGGGAGCAAATACATGTTAAATTAAGATTTGAGGCTTTTGCAACTTTTCTCCTCTCTTCAACCTTTTTATCGCCTCCTATATTTATTTTCTTTCATCCCTCATACCTCCTCTCTCCTTTCCTTTCTCTTCTTTTAACATTCTTATCTCTCTTATCATCTCTCTCCAGTCTACTCTTTCATCTTGTCTCTCTTCTCTAATCTTTCCTTTTATCTCTTATCTATTTTCTCCTCTCCTTCTTTCTCTTGTCTCCTTTTTCCTCTCTCTTCTCTTTTCTGATCTCATCTATTATCTTTCTCATGAGAGAGATGAATCTCTCTCCTCACCTAGCTTTTCTCTTTTCTTTTATCTTTTCTCCGATTGCATTGCTTACCTCTGTTTGCTTATCTCTAATTGATTCTTTTATCCCCTCTGCTTTGAAGTAAGAAAGTTTGCCTACATTTTTGCTAAAGATAAGAGGAGAAAAGAGGGCATTGAGGAAAAAGGGTAGAGAGAAAAAGGGAAAAAGAAGGGAGGAGAAAAGAGGAGAGAAAAAAGGAGAGAAGAGAGGAGGAAAAAGGGAGAGAAAGAAAAGGGAAGGTTAGGAAGAGAGAGAGAAGAGAGTTAAAGAGACCAACCTAGAGAGAGAGAAGAGCCCTTCTAGGCCAGATAGAGGGGCTTTACAAGCTAGAGTTTGCCAACCCTTGCTTCAGAGTTTGAGAAATCAATGGGAAACTGTTGGGATAGGCTGTTGATTTTAAAGATCTTGTCTGTAATTGAAGGCTTCTATTCTAGGTTTGCTCTCCTGCTATACTTGCATCTACTATCCTGATTGCCTCTAATTGCGACTTAGTTGCTCCTTTTATGACTTTACCTAACTAATCATTTTGCAATTTATTTAATTATTTTGCAACTTACCTAATCATTTTTGTGACTTAGTTGCTCTTTTTGCAACTTATCTAATCATTTGTACTGCTTAATTTGCTTTAGTTGCAACTTGTTTTTCTTTTGCTTTATTATTTTATTTCCCTACACTGCACTTTTTTCTTTTTTTCTTGCCTTTCTTTCCTTTTTTGTTTTTGGCATTTTTCATTTTTGGTTAACTCAACTTTGCAACTTACCCTAGTCCACTACAATTTATAGTGGCTAGATCGGCCATGTCTGCCAGCAGTTGCGCATGTATGGCGGAAGAAATATTAACATTAGTTACTTGCTATCTGATAGATACTTGCTATCTAGGAGTAGGAGATATTTGCTATTGTATCTAGAGGTTGGTGCTTACTATTAAGGGATGCTTACTCTCAAAGGAGAAGGGTATACTTGCTATATATATATATAGGATTCTTTTTATCTAAGGATTCTTGCTATCTGCAATTATAGGATACTTGCTATTTGCAATTATAGGATATTTGCTATCTAAGGGATACTTGCTGTCTAGATAATGCTTGCTATCTAGGAGATACTTGCTATCTAAGTAAATACTTGTTATCTAGATAGATGCTTATTATCTAGATGGATGCTTGTTATCTAAAGAGATATTTGTTATTTATTTCTAAAAAAATATCTCTTAGAAATAAAGAAATATTTCTAAGAGGATGCTAGCTATCTTAGGCCTAAGTTAGGGACAATTTCTATTTAAGAAAAAGAATGTCTATTATCTTTATGAAACTTTTTTATTTTTTTTCTATTAATTTTACAAAAAGAGATTCATAGTAAATATCTTCATCCATGATAGTTGTACTCAAATAAGATGATTTGTAAAACAAAAGAATTAGTTTTTTAATGTGCTTTTTTAATTGTTTTCCATGGATAATTTTTGCTCCTTGGCCTTACTTATTATGTGCCCTGAAGGAAGCACTAGATTGCTAAGTTTAGAACTAAACTAGGCCTATTGAAATTGAAATGGATTTTTAAAAAGAAAAAGTAAAAAAAACATTTTAATTAATATAATTTTAATCATAACATAAGCCGATAAGGCTAAGGGTAGGGACTTCAGTGAGATTTTAAAAGTTTTTTTGTTTTTTTTTGCATCATTTTCAACTTTCAAAATCTCACTAAAGTTCCTACTAAGCTAATATTTTAGGGCAATATTCATCCTTATAGTTACTCTATCCTATAGTATATTGACTTGGATATAAATATAAAACATTTTTATTTTTATGGCAAAAATTAAAGAAATCATATTAAAAGACATTAAGACAGTTACTTACTTTTTAGATTTTTTGTAGCACTTGGGTCTTGTTCACTTGGAAAGTTAGGTATTCTTTAAAATTCACTATTAATTATCTATTAATGTTTGTTAATAGTCAAAGACTTCTGTAGCAATTAATTTTCTCTTAACTCAAATTAACTATAACAATTATATGCTAGGGCATATGGCTTCTACGACTACAGTTCTACCTAAGTAGGTGTAGGTTCAATTTATCGGACTCTATAACTTAATTATCAAAAAATGAATTCGAATTTGTTTAATTACAGAGCTGGCTTTCCAAACACAAAGTCAGTTTTAGCAGGCCTTCAGAAAGAAAATGAAAACTTTATTTTAATTGCTTATATCTTTATAACTTACTAGTTATCAAAACTATGAGCACTTAGTCATTTAGTTTATGCTTTGAATTAAGCGCTACACTGTTATTAAACCGCAATTATAAGTATCTCAGGTTGTACTGTACTAAAGCTGTTTTTAGCTGTGCATTTGCTTATTACGTTATTTACCCTTGATTACAAATTACAATGCAGAGGAAGAAAAAATATTTTTAATCTAGATGTCATTCAGATTGCGAAATCAAAAAATTCACTATATAATAGAAAGTTAAAATATGCAAGCAGAATAACAACATATTTTTTTATTATTTGTACTTACTGCAAACAGAATACCGATAAAAATAATTTTTGTTAAAAAATACAAATTAAAAGTGTAAAAGGGTAATTTATTTTACTTTTTATCACCGCTTTGCGTCGCAAGTTTTTTGAAATGGCTTAATATCTAAAAATAGTTCACGACTCTTTTTCAATTTAAAACTTTAATAAATCTTCTGCGACGCTATGGACCGACCAAAAAAATGTCATCTATCTTTGTATAATTTTCTCATGTTTTTTATTGCACCTGGTGTGTTTTTATCTAGCCATTACTTTTAGTAGACTCTTTCATTTACCATATGAATAAGCAAGAGGACTCTATATATTTCTGTATTTGGAAATTTGGATTGGATCTGGATGGAGTGTCAGTACTCTGTAGTCAGTACCAGTCAGTAGCAATCAATTTTGACTCAGGTCTCTTTTTTCAATATGCACTCTTAGCATTATAGCATAATCTATTTATAAGCAGATAATATGCTGTATACTTGTAACACTTGCGGCTTGCAGAATAATAGTAGGTAAGTAGGAGAGTCTCATTCCACTTAGGCAAAGCTCCGCATTCCAAATTATATTAATAATCAAGTTGGCAGCAGTGGTCTGTCACAATATATTTATATTAGAAGACATTTTCCTAGCTTAAAACAAATTATAATAATAATATAGAATATTTATTATGATACTATTGTTCCATTTTTTGAAAATCTTATAGCTAAATTTATTTATCATTTATTATCAATGCAATTATATAGGATTACTAAACTTTTATTTTCATGAAATCAGATTAAAAATACAAACTTGAGCCAATTCAAGGCACTTTCCAAGTTTACCCTTTGAAATCCTTCAACTGGCATGTCTAGTGAAGATGCCTCATTTGAACAGTAAGTTCAACTGCTTTTTCTATTGTTTTGGTATTTAGAACAAAAACTTTATCAGAGTAACTATAAACTGATTTTAAATTATTAAAAAAACAGAAATCCACTCCGAGAGCTGCTGTCTTTGCTTGAAAAGTCGCTGCCTCTGCCAGTCACAGCAGCACCAACAGCTCAGCAGCAGCAATTAGAGAAGCAGCAACAAAGTCTCCGGGATCAGTGCAGGTCAAGCCAATCAGCCAAGCCAGTCCCAGACAGCCCCTGGCCCCTGGCCAGCCCTAGGGCCAGCGCCCACGATCAGCAAGAAGCCGAGCTGTGGCACCTGTTCTGTCAGTCGCATCGAAATGAACGCCGTTTTGGTGCATCAAATCACGGGGCCAACAAACTGCTGGATTTGCTGTTGGCCAGGAGAGTCAAATCGGATTTGTGGATGTCCAGCGCACAGCCAGACACTTTGCTAGGCCTCCTAGGAGCTTTGAGAATTCTACTTCGCGATCGGTTTATGCAGCGTCGTTGCCTTGACGACGTTGAAGCTTTGGAATGCTTAGCCAGGGCATTGAAATTGGCCTCTGAAAGTTACCTTATCCACGGCGACACACCGCACATGCTGGACATTGTCAGAGAATTGTGCAACGTCTTTCAAAAGCTGATCACTTGTTCTGTCGCATCTGGTTCTGGCAATTCCGGCAATAGTGCCAATTCTGGGAAAGATATTTTCCTCAAACTGCAGGTAGGTTAATGCTAATTTTATAGAGCATCAAAATTCGTTAGTGTGAATGAGTAAATGAGTCAGTAATCCGTTAATTTTGTGTCAATTATAACTGTTCTGTGTCAAGAGACTGTAACACACCGTTAATGATGTGTCAAGAGACTGTAACACACCGTTAATGATGTGTCAGAGACTGCAACACACCGTTAAATGATGTGTCAAGAGACTGTAACACACCGTTAATGATGTGTCAAGAGACTGTAACACACCGTTAATTATGTGTCAAGAGACTGCAACACACCGTTAATTATGTGTCAGAGACTGTAACACACCGTTAAATGATGTGTCAAGAGACTGTAACACACCGTTAATGATGTGTCAGAGACTGTAACACACCGTTAATTATGTGTCAGAGACTGTAACACACCGTTAATTATGTGTCAAGAGACTGTAACACACCGTTAATGATGTGTCAAGAGACTGTAACACACCGTTAATGATGTGTCAGAGACTGTAACACACCGTTAATGATGTGTCAAGAGACTGTAACACTAACACACCGTTAATTATGTGTCAAGAGACTGTAACACACCGTTAATTATGTGTCAAGAGACTGTAACACACCGTTAATGATGTGTCAAGAGACTGCAACACACCGTTAAATGATGTGTCAGAGACTGTAACACACCGTTAAATGATGTGTCAAGAGACTGTAACACACCGTTAATGATGTGTCAGAGACTGTAACACACCGTTAATTATGTGTCAGAGACTGTAACACACCGTTAATTATGTGTCAAGAGACTGTAACACACCGTTAATGATGTGTCAGAGACTGTAATTCACTATTAAATGATGTGTCAAGAAACTATAACACACCATTAAATTGTCAGAGACTGTAATATATTTTGAATGATTTGTCAAAGACTGTAGCACATCGTTAAATGACATGTCAGACACTGTAATACACCGTTGAATGATGTGTCAGAGACTAACACACTGGTGAATGTGTCAGTGACTGTAACGCTCTGTTTAATGCTGTCAGAGACTGTAACACACCGTTAAATTATGCATCAGAGACTGTAACAAACTTTTAAATGATGTCAGGAAGAAATAGCGATAAGTAAAATATATAAAAGAATCTGTTAATAAACAAAAACATTTTCATTCACATTTTAAAAAAATCTGTCAAGGTCCATGTCTCCCTTGTGCACCTGCTATCGGCGAACGACTCTGCCACTCTCCAGTGCTCTCTGCACGCTCTGGCATCGTTAGCTCAACAGGAGTCGCCGCGTCAGCTGCTTCGGAGCTCCAGCAGCGGCGTCGGCGGCGTGAAGCCGGAGTCTCTCACGGAGCAGCTCCTGGCCATTGCTGAGCGCTACGATTCACAGTCGAAACGTTTAGCAGCAAATCTGCTGCGTTTGCTTTTGTCAGACGCTTCAATTCGATCGGCAGTGTCTGAGCTAGACGGCATCGCTCTGCTGGTTAACCTAGCTGGATCTGAGGATGTTAAATTGGCTTGGAATGCTCTGTGGTGCCTCATACAACTGGCTGAAGATGCCGGGGTGAGGTGCGAAGTTCGAGCCCTAGGCGGAGTGCCGCTCATTCTAGCTCTGCTAGTGCCAAATGAAGACGATTCAGAAGATGGAGTTAGCGAGGATCAGGTAGGGTTCGGGGCCTTTAGGAGTGGGGATATTTTCATTTTTTGGGTGTAATCCTGTTCCCCAGCTTCCACCTTAGTACGTAAAGGTTAAAAATCCTGAGTCTTGACTCTAAGAATCCTAACCCATAATTTAAGAATCCCAATCCCTATTTTAAGAAATCGAATCTTTAATCTAAGTATACCATAATTCAAAGACTCCGAATCCCAAACCTGAGAATTTCAACCCTAATTCTAAGAATCCGAATCCCCAATCTGAGAATTCTAACCCTAATTCTAAGAATCCGAATCCCAAATCTGGGAATTCCAACCCTAATTCTTAGAATCCGAATCCCAAATCTGAGAATTCCAACCCCTAATTCTAAGAATCCGAATCCCCAATCTGAGAATTCCAACCCTAATTCTAAGAATCCGAATCCCAAATCTGAGAATTCCAACCCCTAATTCTAAGAATCCAAATCCCCAATCTGAGAGTCAGGAATCTCGATCTCAGTTACTTTTCTTAGCTAAAATTTCAATTATTACTTAATGAATAAAGTCCCAGTAATTCATTTTCCCCAACAGGCTCAATTAACTCTAAACGTCCGTTCAGCAGCGTGCTGCGCCCTCACCGAGCTACTCATAGATGATAGAAACTCATTTTTAATCGCTCAAAACAACGGCGTTTATCTACTGGGTAGATTGCTACTCCCAGCTTCTTCTATTGCTTCATCAAACTCATCGTCTTCATCAGCGGCTAGCGAAGGCAGCCAACGTATAGCTGAGGCGGTGAACACTTTGAGAAAGAATTCTTGTCGAGCTCTGCGATTTCTATTCAGCTTGGAGCGGAATAGGAGAGCGGTGAAGAAGCTGCTGCCTACGGGCCTGTTGGCTGCCTTCATTGATATTGGCCACTACAATAGGGATTTGAGCGCCTACGCTAGCGTTGTGGCCGCTATCGATCGGGTGAGGCTATTTCTGTGCCTATGTGTTTTTAGTAGGTTTTTTACTAGTTCGTGGGTTGGCCCTCGTGGCTGTGAATCGAACGACAACCTAGCTTTTTTTACCTACGCTTTTACCAACGCAGTTGTAGTTGTTCGCTGCTAGGGGGTTGGTTGGCAAATTTTTTTACCTGAAGGGCCCAGCTGGAACATGGAAAATCTAGCGCATGGCTGCGGGCGAGAGGAGAGGAGAGATTAGATGGAATAGAGGAGGAAGGAAGGAGAGAGCTGAGAAGAGACACAAACCTTGTGCTATTGCTATTGGGAAGTTTCAAAGCACCCAAGGGACGGATTCAAAGCTCTAGTGATATGCCTTATCTTGTTCGCTGGATGGATGCCTTATCAGTTTACCATTCTGACTACATCTATATCAAGCATTCAATGTCTCAAAACTTTGCATGCTCCACAACCGCCCCCCCCCCCGCCTAGGACGAGGAGCTGGCTCAGGAGCTGCGCACGAATCTGGAGTCTGTCAATCAGAATCGCGAAGCCAACCAGCACATCAAAGACTACGCCGTGTTGGAGATTCTCGGCAGCGGAGCATTTGGTACAGTTTATAAAGTGCGCAAACAAGACACAATGTACGCTATAAAAGAGTTGAACACTGGCGGTCTCGGTCGCAACGCCAACGAACGACAGAAGAATGTCGGTTACATTGTCAGCGAACTGACCATGGCCAAGGAGCATCTTAGACATCCTAATGTTGTTCGCTATTATAAAACTTTTGAAGAAAGTAAGTTGTCGTTTTCAACCTCTCTTTATCATACAAGTCTGGTAAAATTTATATAATAAATATAAATCTAATCTTGTTGTTTGTTTAAACTCTCTTACTAATACAATAATAATGCAACACATTTTTACCTACGAGTAATCAGTACCCGTTGAAAATGTTACCGTGACAAGAATCACTCTAAAGAGTCATTAAAAACAACTCACTAGTGACTCTAGCGACTTTGGGAGGGGCGACTCTTGTGACTTTTTAACGACTTAAACGACTGAACTCTCATGCGACGGTGAGACGACTGTTGAGTCACGAGCGCAACATGTTGAGTTGCAGAATCGTTAAAGTGTCGCAAAAAAGTCATCCAAAGTTGTTGTGTTAGCGCTTAAATTTTTACTAGCTCAAGTAGACTAAATCGAATTGTTATAAATGCTAAATGCGATTCTAACTTATAAAGTGACAAGGATGCAACTCGGTGATTCTACAGCGACTCTAGCACGCCTCAGATATGACTCTACCGGCCCCAGAATCGTTATAGACAGTGCCACAGAGTTACTTGCGTTGCCCCAGAGTTTTTTCAGAGTTGCGGACAAAAAAACGCCTCAAATTGAGTCTTAAGGCGACTCTTTGACGACTTTTTGGCGACTTGTGCCGTGACATCTTGTCGTCTTAGAGTCGTCTAAAGTCACTTCTTTCCTATTTGACCTGTGCTTACGACTCTAAGAGGCGCAGGTGACTCTGGGACGCTTCTTGACCTAGGTACCGTTTTCATCGGGGTACGAGTGTACCTAAGCTTAAGGACAGACGTCCTTAGGACAGAAAGGACAAAAGCCTCTATCCAGCCCTCAGGTAGCTTTGAAACTTCACAATAGCAATAAACTCTAAACCTAATTCAATTATTTAATTTCCAGACGACAAACTTTACATCGTTATGGAACTCATTGAAGGCGCTTCCCTAATGGAATTCTTTGTATCAATGCGCGAGAAAGGTCTGAAATTTGAGGAGGATCGAGTTTGGTTTATATTTGTACAGATTGTGCTGGCGCTGCGGTACCTGCATAAGGAGAAGGATATTGTGCACAGGTGCGTTTGAGTCGGCTGACTTTTTACAATGCTTCAATATTTGGCTGGGAATTATGTTCGATATATCACTGGTGCTAAAGCCCCTGGTGCTAAAGCCCCTGGTGCCAAAGTTCCTGGTGCTAAAGCCCCTGGTGCCGAAGCCAAAGCCCTGGTTCTGGCTACGACTTCGTCTGTAAACTACAATAATATTTAAATACTGCAGTAAAGAGATTCAAATTTATGCATTAACCATTGCAACCATTGCAGAGACTTGTCCCCGAATAACATCATGCTTGGCGAAGACGACCACGTCACTATCACAGACTTTGGCTTGGCCAAACAGAAACGCAAAGATTGCAGCAAAATGATTTCAGTTGTTGGCACAATGGTCTATGCCTGTCCCGAGATAGTCCAGAGTCAACCCTACGGAGAGAAGGCAGACATTTGGTCAATCGGATGCGTTCTGTACCACATGGCTGCTCTGAAAGCTCCCTTCGATTCGAGCAATATGCTCAACCTGGCAACTAGGATTGTTGAGGGTAGTTACGATCCCACTCCGTTGCAAAATCATTTTTCTAAACAGGTGAGTATGAGTTTTAGTTGGGGGAATTAGGAATCTGGGAATGAAGTCTTGGCTGGGGGAATTAGGAATCTGGAATTGAAGTCTTGGCTGGGGGAATTAGGAATCTGGGAATGAAGTCTTGGCTGGGGGAATTAGGAATCTGGAATTGAAGTCTTGGCTGGGGGAATTAGGAATCTGGGAATGAAATCTTGGTTGGGGGAATTAGGAATCTGGGAATGAAGTCTTGGTTGGGAAAATTAGGAATCTGGGAATGAAATCTTGGTTGGGGGAATTAGGAATCTGGGAATGAAGTTTTGGTTGGGGGAATTAGGAATCTGGGAATGAAGTCTTGGCTGGGGGAATTAGGAATCTGGGAATGAAGTCTTGGCTGGGGGAATTAGGAATCTGGGAATGAAGTCTTGGCTGGGGGAATTTGGAATCTGGGAATGAAATCTTGGTTGGGGGAATTAGGAATCTGGGAATGAAGTCTTGGCTGGGGGAATTAGGAATCTGGGAATGAAGTCTTGGCTGGGGGAATTAGGAATCTGGGAATGAAGTATTGGCTGGGGGAATTAGGAATCTGGGAATGAAGTTTTGGCTGGGGGAATTAGGAATCTGGGAATGAAGTATTGGCTGGGGGAATTAGGAATCTGGGAATGAAGTCTTGGCTGGGGGAATTAGGAATCTGGGAATGAAGTCTTGGCTGGGGGAATTAGGAATCTGGAATTGAAGTCTTGGCTGGGGGAATTTGGAATCTGGGAATGAAATCTTGGTTGGGGGAATTAGGAATCTGGGAATGAACTCTTGGCTGGGGGAATTAGGAATCTGGGAATGAAGTCTTGGCTGGGGGAATTAGGAATCTGGGAATTAAGTCTTGGTTGGGGGAATTAGGAAGCTGGGAATGGAGTCTTGGCTGGGGGGAATTAGGAATCTGGGAATAAAGTTTTGGCTGGGGGGGAATTAAGAATCTGGTAATAAAGTCTTGGCTGGGGGGAATTAGGAATCTGGGAATAAAGTTTTGGCTGGGGGGGGAATTAAGAATCTGGTAATAAAGTCTTGGCTGCGGGGAATTAAGAATCTGTGAATGCGTGAAGTTATGTCTTGAGACAAGAACTTCTAACTGCACACACTACGCAGTAGCACCTTCTATCTTCAGCTCTTAGACGTGGTGGCTGCCTGTCTCACGGTGGATTCGGAACGCCGGCCGGACATTGTTGGCGTGGCGTCTCTCATGGCCGAGCGAGTGCTGCGCCACCTGGACCTGGTGCAGGCGCAGAAGGCCGCCGCGGATCGCCGGCTGCATCGGGAGAAACGACGAAATCGTCGACGACTGCTGCTGTTGGATGACAGCGGCGGCGGAGGCGGGGGCGGCGGTGGCGCTGCGGCGGGAGCGGGCACCGAGGCAGCCGACCATGGCGCCGGCGGCAGCACCGGCAGCGCGTCGAGAATGCCTGCCAGCGCCTCGCCAACTGTTGTCGCTTCTCCGACAACGGCGCCGTCGTCCGCTTCGGCCTCAGCAGCGTCGGCCGATTTGCCGCCGCGGCCGCGCGCCGGAACCTCGACATCATCGGCTGCTGCATCGGCGCTGCCACCTCCAGCGGCGTCTTCTGCTTCCGGTGGGGGCGGCGGCGGCAGTCGGCCAAGCAGCAGCGGCGCCCTGACGATCAGCCAGCGCCGGGTTCGACAGATTTCCGATCCCATCTTGCCGATGTTGGCTGCGCTGCACAAGCTGGCGCATCTGGCCCGCCTGCCGCCTGGCGTTGTCGGCGGCAGCGGCAGCGGCCTGGGTGACAGCAGGCGCCGTCTGTTGGACAAGTACTGCGGTGCACTGTTCTCCGCCGGAGTGTCGCCTGTTGAAGTTAAAGAAGAGGTGAGTTGCTCAAGAGCGTGGGTTACAGGAGAGTGGGTATTGAGAACGAAAGAAATTTAGATAGTTTTAGAGAATACTGAGAAACGTAGATAGTCATTGTGTGTGAGACAGGTAGATAATCATTGTGAAGTAGATGTGGTTTTCTCGGGGTGGCCTGGTAGGTCTTTGAATCCCACCGCTGCCACCAGTGAAGTACTTATGGTTGTCTCGCTGTCCCGCTCAGTGACTCGGGCTCTCCGTCTTCTCACTCGTAGTAGCGTAGGTAGTGCTGCCACCAGTTCCTTCAGGTCTCGCGGTGAGGTGAGCTTCCCGTCGGAACGAAATAACGAAGTCAACGAACACAACACCAAGTGCAGATTTGCAGTTCAACGTACTAGGCGTCTCGTCAGCGGTACCTGCCGGGCTTGGTTGGTAGAGGGAGGGCTGAGTTAGCCTCTCGTAGGCTTGGGCGCTTTAGTCGGGACTTTAGTCAGACCAATAAGAACAGAACTTAACGCACACAGATGGGCTGACACTCAGAACTCGCGGTCTCGCTAGAAACTGGGAACTCAGGATCTCAGTAAACTGGAAGCTCCTTGACGGAAAAAAGAGTAGAAGGGTCCTATTTATAGCCGGGAAACACCCACGCAGAAGACCTCGTGACTCGTTCTATTTTTAGAACTGACGTCACTTGAGAGTCTTGTGCAGGGTACAAGCGTGCGGAAGACCTCGTGACTCGTTCTATTTTTAGAACTGACGTCACTTGAGGGTCCCCCGGCAGAGTGCACATGGCTGTGACTCAGTTGCTATTTTTAGCAACATGAGTCACTCCTCTCCTTAGAGAAGGGAGGGGACCGAAAGCATGTGACTCACCCGGTAAACAGGGCCAGCGAGTGCAGTAAACATGTCTACTGCACTTTAAGACTCGAAGAACTCAAAAACTGTCATGTGACTAGCTCACGAGACAGGGTAAGCGGGACGGAAGCGAAACAGAGACAGCCAACAGCAGAGAAGCTGAAGGCTGAGAACAGAGACGCAAAGGGAGCGCAAAAGGGACAGGAGCAGACAGACAAGGGAGCGGGAAGCTGACCAGCGGCAGACAGCAACCCACAGAGGGGGCGAGAGCAAAGGCGACTGCTGACAAAGGGCGACGCCTAACAATAAACTAGCGGCTCACTACAATTGTGAGACGGAGGGGTAGATAATCATGTAGATAATTATTTTAAGAACACGTAGATATAAGACAGGTAGATAATCAATTGAAGACAGGTAGATGATCAATTGAAGACAGGTAGATAATCAATTGAAGACAGGTAGATAATCAATTGAAGACAGGTAGATAATCAATTGAAGACAGGTAGATAATCAATTGAAGACAGGTAGATAATCAATTGAAGACAGGTAGATAATCAATTGAAGACAGGTAGATAATCAATTGAAGACAGGTAGATAATCAATTGAAGACAGGTAGATAATCAATTGCAGACAGGTAGATAATCAATTGCAGACAGGTAGATAATCAATTGAAGACAGGTAGATAATCAATTGCAGACAGGTAGATAATCATTTTAAGACAGGTAGATAATCATTTTAGGACAGGTAGATAATCATTCTAGGACACTTTTACAGATAATCATTTTCAGACAGGCAGATAATCACTTTAAGACAGGTAGATAATCCTTCTAAAAAAATTAAAGATGATCATTTTAAGACAGGTAGATAATCATTTTAGGACAGGTAGATAATCATTCTAGGACACTTTTACAGATAATCATTTTCAGACAGGCAGATAATCACTTTAAGACAGGTAGATAATCCTTCTAAGAAAATTAAAGATGATCATTTTAAGACAGGTAGATAATCATTTTAAGACAGGTAGATAATCATTTTAAGACAGGTAGATAATCAATTGAAGACAGGTAGATAATCATTTTAAGACAGGTAGATAATCAATTGAAGACAGGTAGATAATCATTTTAAGACAGGTAGATAATCAATTGAAGACAGGTAGATAATCATTTTAAGACAGGTAGATAATCAATTGAAGACAGGTGGATAATCAATTGAAGACAGGTAGATAATCAATTGAAGACAGGTAGATAATCAATTGAAGACAGGTAGATAATCATTTTAAGACAGGTAGATGATCATTTTAAGACAGGTAGATAATCATTTTAAGACAGGTAGATAATCATTTTAAGACAGGTACATAATCATTCTAGGACACTTACAGATAATAATTTTAAGACAGGTAGATAATCATTTTAAGACAGGTAGATAATCATTTTAAGACAGGTAGATAATCATTTTAGGACAGGTAGATAATCATTCTAAGACAGGTAGATAATCATTTTAAGACAGGTAGATAATCATTTTAGGACAGGTAGATAATCATTCTAGGACACTTACAGATAATAATTTTAAGACAGGTAGATAATCATTTTAAGACAGGTAGATAATCATTTTAAGACAGGTAGATAATCATTTTAAGACAGGTAGATAATCATTTTAAGACAGGTAGATAATCATTTTAAGACAGGTAGATAATCATTTTAAGACAGGTAGATAATCATTTTAAGACAGGTAGATAATCATTTTAAGACAGGTAGATAATCAATTGAAGACAGGTAGATAATCATTTTAAGACAGGTAGATAATCAATTGAAGACAGGTAGATAATCATTTTAAGACAGGTAGATAATCAATTGAAGACAGGTAGATAATCAATTGAAGACAGGTAGATAATCAATTGAAGACAGGTAGATAATCAATTGAAGACAGGTAGATAATCAATTGAAGACAGGTAGATAATCATTCTAGGACACTTTTACAGATAATGATTTTTAGACACGTATACAGATAATCATTTTAAGACAGGTAGATAATCATTTTAGGACAGGTAGATAATCATTCTAAGACAGGTAGATAATCATTTTAAGACAGGTAGATAATCAATTGAAGACAGGTAGATAATCATTTTAAGGACAGGTAGATAATCATTCTAAGACAGGTAGATAATCATTTTAAGACAGGTAGATGATCATTTTAAGACAGGTAGATAATCATTTTAAGGACAGGTAGATAATCATTTTAAGACAGGTAGATGATCATTTTAAGACAGGTAGATAATCATTCTAGGACACTTACAGATAATCATTTTAAGACACGTCTACAGATAATAATTTTAATTAAGACAGGAAATTATTGTGAGAGAAGTAGATATCCCGAGGGAACGAATATCATGATCCCATCCGCCCCGCAGATCCGCCGCCTTATGGGTGCCAGCCGCGACCCAGTGGAGCTGGAACTTCTGGGCGCCTCAGACCGACTTGTTCGCCAAGCTCTGCAAGAGCAGCAGAGAGCAGCGCTGAGACTCGAACGCCTGCCCAGCGCTACAGCAGAAGACTGCGGAGCTGAGCTCACTTACGCTGACTTGGCTCAGATGCTGGAGTCTGTACTCGAGTCCACGGAGTTTTATCACGGTCGCGCTGGCAACAGAAATTCTCAACAACAGCAGCAGCAACATCAAGGAGGCAGGCCGGCATTGCGCAGAGGCATCTCACTGTCAGATAGTTAGATTTCAGTAAACCATAAAGTTTTCATTCGAAGCAAATAACTTTGAGTTCGTGCTTACAAATATAATAATAATATTCACAGTAAGGGTTGTGCGCACCCTGGCGCACTTTAAGCGACATTGCTCCCCTGAGCAGGCACACAAGCGCGCGGATACGTACGCAGTCATACGCACAAGCACACACTCACCCAGGAGTGTACAGCGGCCCTAACTTTATTTATCGTTAGGCATGTACACTTCACTGCGCCTTGGGGGGGGGGGGGGGTTGGCTCTCCAGGGCGGTAATTGCACGAGCAGAGCCAAGCCGAGATTCCAATTTACGGTCCCCTCTACCACTGAGCTTAGTATTTACAATATTTAATGAGTTGAAAATCGGTTATGAAATAGAAAGGAAATTTTCTGCATAGTTAGTAAGGTCTAAACAAGATCAAACTGATTTTCTGATCACCCTACACTTGTCTGACAGTCAGACGCGATTGCAGAAGCAGATAATTTTCCCATCTTCGTTTCATTTGAATTTTGTCGTATTTTTATGCTTTTTTTTCTCTTTCGTACTACTCATTTCTGTAGTATAGTTTGAAGTATCAGTGCAACAAATTTAAAGATGTGAAGAATTTTTTTAACATTTCAAATACTGAGTTGCTTTCCAAGATCATTTTATTTCTGTGGCCTTCAAATCTGCTGTGAATGTAATTTTGTAGTGCGCTTAGACTTACAATTTAGATTTAATAGACCTATATCGCATTCGATGCATGCTTTGAATATTATCAATTTGCACTACTGCAAAAACCGGCCACTGAGTAGCGTAATGAGAGTTTTCTACTCAGATTTTTACACGTATTCAAAATAATATTCCGTCCGTAAATCAAAAGCTGTATTTCATTGTTTGGTCGTTTGCGCTTTTCCTCAATTTTTTCTGCATGAAAATTTTTCTCGGCATTTTTATTATTAACTCTATGCTTTCTCTATCGTCACATTTCTGTTTTGAAAAAATAAACACATTCCTTAACACTGGCTACAGTTCACCTCATTTGTGCTATCACTCCGTGTGCATCAATCTAACTCGCACCCAGTCAGTATAGCTAGACACCCGCCACCCCAATGTACACACGCCCCAGTCACCATAGCTAGACACCCGCCACCCCAATGTACACACGCCCTAGTCAGTATAGCTAGGCACCCACCACCCCAATGTACACATGCCCCAGTCAGTATAGCTACACACCCGCCACCCCAATGTAGACACGCCTCAGTCAGTATAGCTAGACACCCGCCACCCCAATGTACACACGCCCTAGTCAGTATAGCTAGACATCCGCCACCCCAATGTACACACGCCCCATTCGGTATAGCTAGACACCCGCCACCCCAATGTACACTCGCCCCAGTCAGTATAGCTAGACACCCGCCACCCCAATGTACACACGCCCCAGTCACCATAGCTAGACTCCCGCCACCCCAATGTAGACACGCCTCAGTCACCATAGCTAGACTCCCGCCACCCCAATGTACACACGCCTCAGTCAGTATAGCTAGGCACCCACCACCCCAATGTACACACGCCCCAGTCAGTAGCCCAGACATGGTACTAAATTCAACTCAAATATCATTACTCAATTCTTTCTAATTCGCAGCCCGTCCACAGGAAGAAAATTATGCGACTTTAATAATTTATTTTGTTATAATTGAGACTTTATTAAAAGCTTCTCTGTTTTCCTTACGCTGCTTCCTGTTGTGCTTATAATTGCCTAGTTTACTAAATATTATCTGTTAAGTTGAATGTCGTACATTTTCTTTGTTTCAAATCTATGTAGGTTTATTTTTAGCGTAGTTTAATATTAACTTAGTGTTTTATTTTCAAAAAAATGTTAATTAGTTGAAACTCCGTCCATAACTGTGCGCAAGTGCCTTGATTGACATTGTATTGGTGTATTGTTTACTTGCTCTAACTGTATTCTCCTCATGCATGTGAGTTGGGAAATAAATTAATATGAAGCATTAGAGAGGCCACCGATATACTGTCGTATTATTGTGCTCCAGTTGTGTAGTCATAAATGATCCCCTTGGAACCTGTTATTGTTTTGAATTTAGATTACTTCGGCTGTCCGGAAAGTCGTGAGAATGTGTCAATTAAGCAAGAAAGCAGCAAGCTGTTGACGTGGCACACAGAAATTTTCAATAATAGACTCATATAGGTCTATGGTGAAAATTATTGTTACTCTAGTAGCAAAATTGGGGGCAGGGGCGAGCTCAGTATAAAGTGCTCAATAGCAAATGCAACGCGGTGATCAAGCTTGAAAATTTTGACAGCGAGTTCTTCAAAATGGAAGACTTCCAGGGTTATGCCTATGCTAGATACCGTCTTGGAATCTCCGCTCTCAGCTGCCATGACGAGCTGCTTAAAGTTTATGGAGATGCTGCACCAGGTCAGTCAACGGTTTACAGATGGTATTCGAAGTTCTGTGACGAAGCATTTCCCCGGTCTCAGCTCCTCGGACTGGCCGGCCACGGTCAACAAGGACAGCGGAACTGATCGAAACCTGCCGAGCTCTTGTTGAAGAGGATCCAAAAGTTAGTGTCCGAGACCTCGCTGACTTTGGAAGTTGGAAAAACAACAGTGCACGAAATTTTGACTGAGGATTTGCACCTTCGAAACGTTTCTGCTGTCTGGGTTCCGCATGCTCTATCCGAGGAGAACAAGACTGCTCGCATCAATTGTGCCAAGCAAATTCGCAGGCTTTTTTACAACAAAGGGCATGGAAAACTTTTGCGACAAGTACGTGGTGGAGGATGAGACGTGGGTGTACCTGAACAACACTGGCACAAAGCAAAACAACAGGTGCTGGCTTGGCCAAGGAGATCATCGGCCCCAGGTTGTCAGGCACTCAGTCGGCAATGCAAAGACAATGCTTCTGGTTGCTTTTACTCCAAACAAGCGCTTCTCCATTGAATCCACAGCCCCAAAGCAAACTGTTGATGCAAATGGCATAGTTAAGTTCATTCGGCACACCGGAGACCTATGGCGTACTCTCAGGTCAAGGCCAATTCATCTGTCGGATGTTCTTTGGCAGTGGGACAATGCGCGACCTCACGTGGCTCGTTCTGTGCAGCAGTACATGGAGTCCCGTGGAGTTCAGCTGGTGTTTCAGAGTCCTTACAGCCCAGACTTCAATTTGTGCGACCGTTTTTTGTTCAGTTGGATGAAGACTGATTTCTCCAGGCGAGTGTTCAGCGATCACAATCAATTTCGAGAAGCTGCGTTGCAATAGGCAAGAGGCCTTGACGAAGATTGCTTGAAAAGAGAGGTTCAGCGACTTGTTGACCATTGCCAAGCTGTAATCAACGCAAGGGGAGATTGCATTACCAACTAGTGCTGTTATCGTGTTTTCTGATAGTTCTGACTGATTTTTTAAATACATTCTCACAACTTTCCGGACAGCCGGAGTATTTGTAAGGGTTTTAAGGATTCGCCACAGATAAAGATGATTTTAATGTTATAGCCACAATCTGGTAAATTATTCGAAAAAGACCCTTTTTATCTTCTAGTCCAGATGCTGTTTCTAGAACTCCACGGCTGGCTAACTGAAACACGTGGCTATACTTTGCACTTTTCAGAGTTAAGAAATCTCGCAAAGTTTGCTGTTGCTGATACCTAACCTTGGTGTGTTTGCTCAAGCGAAATATGAATATAGTTTAAAGCGCAGGTACAGAAGCTTAAACCAGCTATCGAAAGTTTCTTTTTATCTTATCTATTACTTCGCAATGGCTTGAATGCCGATTGCCGAGGTTTCTCTGTGCCATGGTCGCCGTATCAGGGAAAGTTCTTGAAAGAAACTAGTTATAAAGGCACTTTAGATTCAGCAGGCTACTTTGCTTAAGAGACAGTGGTAAAGGTCAAGACGAACCTTTCAAACCGCAACGCTACGTAGGCCACGGAAACTATGGGAGTCTTGCAATGGATGCACGCAATCTCTGTGCTGTTGGCGTTGGGTACCGCGCATCCAGCTGCTGCGGATATCTGCACCATCACTACAGGTTCCGGTGAGCATATGGGGTCATTAGCGGTTGACAGAAAAACCTGCTAAATAACTATTGGTCACTATAAGGATTCCATCGTAATATAGCTTGTACTGTAACCGACTATTGATGTAGAAAATGCAAGATAATCAGATAAAAATACTACTAGCTGGGAGAATAGTTAAATTTACAGGCGGAAACTATAAAGGCACTACATGTAAGACAGCTCAACATGATGATAGACTAGCCACTTGACGATTAGAAAAGCGCAAAGATACTAAGACAGAATGGAAACTAAGATACTTAAACATAAGGACACTCGGACACTAAGACCCAGGAAACAAAAACATTAAGAAACTAGAACAGATAGACGCTAGAACAGATAGAATCTAGGACAGATAGACACCAGGACAGTTAGACACTAGGACAGATAGACTCTAGGACAGATAGACGCGCGTCGCTTTATCAATCTGCTACTGAAAAATCCAGAATACTAGTACACTGAGACAAAGTTATGCTATGCACAGACAGACAAAGTGACTGACAGCCAGCAAAATAGAATAGAATAGAATAGAAGAAATATATATAAACATAAATAAGAAATATAAATGGAATAGAATAAAATAGCCAGTATCCCGCTGTCATGCCTCCCGCAAAAAAATTACAACCGCGTGCAGAGAAGCTGCCATCGGCTCCGAAGCGATTCCACATCACCATGGCAACAGTGAGCCAACCGGGAGACTTCGTCGGGCACGCATCGCTGATGGTCGACGGAGAGATGGGCCGAGCCGCCGTTAATGCCGAGAATTTTTTTAGTAACGACGAAGAGTTCAAAGTTATTTACGATATGGCAAGCGATCAAGTTATGCTGATCGATCGGAAAGCTGACGAGTTTCAAATTGGTAGGTTTTCGAAATCTGTGGTCTCTTTTCTTCCTATTAAGGGGAGAGCAGAGGCAGAGGGAGAGAGTAAGGCAGGACGCGGGTGAGGGAGAGGGAGAGAGGAGAAAAGAGAGAGAGGAGGAGGAGGAGAGGAGGAGGGAAAGAGAAAGGAGGAGGGAGAGAGAGAGGGAGAGGGAGATTGGAATTCCCGTTCTGAAATTTCTTATTGCAATGCTCTTGTTCCAAGCTTTCTCCTTTAGGCTTACACAATTTGCACTGTTCCAGCACTCAGTTAAAGATACCGATAGCGTGACGCATCCACCATTTTATAAGCAAAAATATTTGGGTTTGTCGATTTATAGGGTTGGAATTGGGGCTTTATCTTACGGTCAATAGTTAACTGCTTATTTTTAATAATTAACTCATCGGCATTATGAGAGCCTTTAATAGGCAAGTGTATTTGAATATTTTAATCAGGCCTATTAATATGGGCTCGTACACGAACTCGGCATACGGCTTATCGTTTCATTTTCGCTCATGGGGACGAAACACCAGGATACAAATATAGGACTAATAATAAAAAAATAAAGGAATATACAAAGTTCCATTATCATTAACCATGATGAACAACTTAAATAGGAGGAGCAACCATACTCTAATATGCTCTAGAGAACGCATTGCGTGGACGTCGCTGGCAGTTGGGTATTTTTTACATTACACCGATAGATAATGACGTCATGCGTGGGCTGAACGTCGATATACCTTAGCGCCGTGTCTCTTGCTCCTTCAATCTGTGCATGATTAGGTTAGTCTACGACCAGAACTCTTAGGACCCTTGGGATACATGAAGATTGTTGCGTCAACAATTAGCTATGTCTTTATGCATGTAACGTAATGATAACGACTGCTACACGGAGCAGTCTCTTCGTGTGGCAAAATCCTATTTTCAGTTGTGTGGTTAATCCTCCCTCGGACAGCGACGTGGATGGATGTCGGGTTGTTAAACGGGCTAAACACCCCAGCAATACGACAAATATACGTTATTTACTGGCCGCCCACTGATTTCTAGGAAAATTGAGTTTAGCGTTCTTCTATTTGAGTTGTTCATCGCATGCACACACACTAGATATCTCGCCGGGACGTGGGTATCGTCTCCTAATTTGCGTCAGTACCAAACAAATTGGCGTCGAGCTTTCGACCGAGCATCTTCGAACCTGCAATTTCAGACAACTGTCAACTCCAGACGTCTGGCAGCAGCAATTTTCAACTAATGGCCAAGATCAAAAACAAAGGCGCAGACAGAATGGTTCCGAGTGGAAAGTTTCTGACGCCTCCGGAGGAGCTGAGAATTGATAAAGATTCAAATACGGTAAATTCTATAATTTAGTAAACATGATCTTGGGATCCATTGCCTGTCCATTAGAACACTATTCAACTAATTGTAGGAAATTAACGGAATTCAAACAACGCCATATCGAGCATGCTACAGCGATTC
Source organism: Macrostomum lignano (assembly GCA_002269645.1). NCBI lineage: Eukaryota > Metazoa > Platyhelminthes > Macrostomidae > Macrostomum > Macrostomum lignano. Next base: position 47,875 of record NIVC01003149.1, read on the forward strand.
TCTAGCGACCGTCGAAGTAACTTGGTGGTATCCAATTGGTAAGTGAGCAACTTGTGAAAATCTCCTGCAGATGTAAAGATTTTCAAGCCAATTTATTTAACCATCGCATCAGGATCCGACTCTCCGATTCAAATCAAAAGCATGTACCAGTTGAAGTCAGGTGGAAATGTCGTTACAACTACCTACACGCCAACTCCAATGCGGAATCTGTCAGAGAAACACGACGCTATGCGGCATCCGCTGATGGTAGGATAGATGTATTTTGTTGTCACTGATGCGTTTTATGTGCTAAATTGATAGATACGAGCGTAAATTTTAGTGCTGAAAAGTACGGCAGAGACTGGTACAGGGAGTATTTTGGATAATCCTAGTCGTTGCCACTGTCTCCTAGTGGTCGCCACTGTCTCCTAGTGGTCGCCACTGTCTCCTAGTGGTCGCCACTGTCTCCTAGTGGTCGCCACTGTCTCCTAGTGGTCGCCACTGTCCAAGAGGAGACAAAAGTTGAGCTCCTGTCATTTGTTGGGCTTGATTACCTCTCATTTAGTTTTTTTTGTTGGGGCGATTAAGGAGCGGGGATGTGGCTCACGATGTAGTATACTTATTCTCATAGTTGTCAAAGCGACTGTCAACTTAAGTTCCGGTATCGAGTCCAAGGTGAATCACCCAATTCCGTATCCTCTGAACGCCCCATCCGGCAAGTTATCGATTGCTTCGGACTCCACTCCGGCCTCTAAGTTGACACTCCTTTGACATTTCCTTCAGAAAGAATCCGAATTTTAACTTTTTCTCCCTTTACTTTGGAAAATATACAGGCTCCAAAAGGAGTATACTGCAAAGACATGGTCTCAAGCAAGAAAGCACCCGAGCCAAATAACCGATTCGGTTTTAGCGTTGAAGAGTTTGTCGGTAAGTTTACTAAGTTGCATTTGAACTACGAGCATACTTAAGATAGCTGCACTGCATTCGACCATATGAAATTTCTGCAGTACACAGTCATATTACTTTGGGGCTGGTGCCTCAAGACGCATAGTGTACCGGTGTAAACGCCTGACCATTAGAAAGTCAGGACTGCTGTATAACCTGTATGAACGACTGTACACTTGACTAGCAGGAGTGTCTGAAACTCCCCTGAGCTCCCCAAACTAACTTGCTAAAATTTCAACTGCTTAAGCTATAGCACTATGTGTTTTAATATAACACTACAACACTTCAACACTAAGTATGCTTCTATTGTCTATGGCAGTTGTTAATAATCAATTACAGTTCGACAGCGCGAAGCTAAGAAGCCAGAGCGGCATTTCCTATCGATAGCTTCACACTTTTGTTCCACTGCAATTATCTGCTTTTTCATAGTTGTAGCACCCGCTACAAAGTGGTAGCAGAGCGTGCGATAACACCATCTGGCTTACCTTACGATGCCCAGCAAACGCAGCAAGCGACAAACGGTGGCCAACACCACCGGCTCTACGTCTACTACAGAGAGGGACACAGCCTCGACGGCCCAAGAGTCGATTAACCGTGGCACGGTCCGCCCACCACCATTCTACCGCAAAGCGCCCGATGTCTGGTTCCGCCAACTGGAATCTCAGTTTGTCTTGGCCCGCATCACCTGTCCAACGAGAAAGTTTCATCACGCTCTGTCCGCACTGCCGGAAGACGTCGCCTGCGACATTGCCGATGTAGAGGACGATTACGAAGCACTGAAGTCAGCTGTGACGGAACTACTCCGGGCCAACCGCCACCAGCGCATCGAAGAAGCGCTCGCTGCGGTCGAGCTCGGTGACCGCCGTCCTACACAGCTAGTTACGGACATTCGACGGCGCTTCTCCGAAGTTGGCCTGCAGGTCGACGACTCGATCGTCAAGTCCCGCCTGCTGTCCGCCCTTCCCGGCAACATCCGTTCAGCGCTCGTCGGCCACGAATCTGAAGCACTCGACAACTTCGCAAGGATCGCTGACAGCATGTTGGCAGTCGCCGGTCCCACGACACCATTCCACACAATCGCGCGAGCTACCGCTGCACCGTCAGCCCCTTCGCCAGGCAACGCCCGTGAGGCACGACCCCAGCGACGCACCCGACAGTCAAGGCAGAAGGTCTGCAACGGCCACATCTACTACGGCGCAGAGGCTCGCACCTGCCGACCATGGTGCCAGTGGCCCGGACCAAAGCCACAACGCGTGCTCAAGAGCCGTCAGGCTACGCCGGCACAGTCGCGCGCCGCCAGTCCAACAAACGCGTAGGTCATGCGCCAGGGCCGAGCCATGACCTCAACGAGGCCGCTTCCTTGTTGTTACCCTGTAAATTGTTCGGAAAAACGGTTCGTTTTGTTGTGGACACCGGTGCTGAGCGCTCCCTGCTGCCTTTGGACCTTGCACCTCGCCACCTGCTGGCACCCACGCAGGTCCGGCTACGCAGCGTCGATGGTCGCGAATTTAGTACTCTCGGTCAGTGCTCACTGTCTGTCGCAGTCCCAGAGCTACGCCGCCTGTTTCCCGCGAACTTCATCGTTGCTGATACACCGCCGATTCTGGGAGCCGACTTCCTGGCTAAGTTCGGTCTCCTAATTGACATGCGGAACAGACGTCTGCATGACCCGACTACTCAACTTCATGCAGCTCTTCAAGCAATAGCAGACTCAGCCCCACAGGTGCTAGCAACATCGGGAGTGTTAGCGACACCCCTCGATGCTTTCCCGCAGCTAGCAGAAGCCCCAGACTATTCGTCCGCACCTTCGTCTAGCACAGTCAGCCACCAGATAATTACCGACAGCAAGCCGCTATTCTGCCGACCTCGTCCACTCCCTCCAGCCAAGTTCGATGCAGCGAAGGCGGAGTTTGACAAACTGCTGCAGCTCGGCATCGTGCGACCTTCCGCCAGTCCATGGGCGTCCCCTCTTCACATGGTGAAGAAGAAGGACGGCTCGTGGCGTCCCTGCGGCGACTACCGCGCACTCAACGCAGTAACCAAGCCAGATCGCTACCCGATACCCCACATCGGACACTTTCACCATCGACTCCACGGGTCACGGGTTTTCAGTAAGCTTGACCTTGTCAAAGCTTACCACTTCGTACCCATTGCGGCGGAGGACATAGAGAAGACTGCAGTTTGCACGCCATTCGGTTCGTTTGAGTATCTGCGCATGCCATTCGGACTACGCAACGCAGCCAGTACCTTTCAACGGTTCGTCGACGCGATTTTCCGCGACATGCCATTCGTGGTCACCTACATTGACGATATTCTGATCCACAGCACCTGCCGCGAGGAGCACGAGGCACATCTACATGCCGTACTGCAACGCCTGTGCGACAACGGACTGCGTGTAAGCCCTCACAAATGCCAATTCTATCAGGATACAATCGAGTTCCTGGGCCATCAGATTTCTGGAGACGGGATCCGACCGCTGCCCGATCGAGTCGATGCCCTACGTGCTCTTCCTCCACCCAAGGACAGCAGGGAGTTGCAGCGATATCTCGGCATGTTCGGCTTTTACCAACGCCACATTCAGCACTACGCACAGCTGCTACTCCCGCTGCGACAACTTTTGCACGGCACCTTCAGTTGGCTCCCAGAACATGACCAGGCATGGCGGGCGCTGCAAGACGCGCTCGCTGACGCGGTCACTCTCGCTTTTCCGCATCCGGAGGCCAACTTCACAGTAACAACGGATGCCAGTGCCATGGCGATCGGTGCCTGTCTGCACCAGGTCGTAGACGGCGAGTCTACGCCTCTCGCGTTTCTGTCCAGAAAGCTTTCCGACACCGAAACTAAATACAGCACCTTCGACCGGGAGCTACTTGCTATCTTCGCCGCCATCAAGGCATGGAAGCACCTGCTGCAAGGCCAGACAGTGACGGTATTCTGTGACCACAAGCCAATTATCGGAGCCTTCGCAAGCAGCAAGGAACGCTTCTCGGACAGACAGCAGCGCCAGATGTCAGCAATCTCAGAGATTGTCACAGACGTGGTTCACATCGCCGGTAAAGACAACGTCGTTGCTGATGCGCTGTCCCGTCCCTCGAAAGACGCTGTCAACATCGCAACATCAGAAGTTCTGGTCGCGGCCGCTCATGAGATAGCCCCAACGGACGAAGACACTCAAATGTTGCCCAGTTTTGACCTGCCCGCAATTGCACGCGCTCAACAGCTGGATTCAACGTTGCCATCGCAATCCAGCACTTTCAAGTTGTTCGACATCGGACTGACTGACTGTAAACTGCTCTGCGAAACGTCATACCCCAATCCGCGACCAGTCGTTCCACCAGACTTGCGAAAACACATCTTCACATCGATTCATTCATTGGCCCATCCTGGTGTCAAGGCGAGCTGTCGATTGATCACCCATCGCTACTTCTGGCCGGAGATCTCTCGCGATGTGCGCCGTTGGACGGAGGAATGCCTACAATGCCAAGCCAACAAAGTAACTCAGCATGTACACCGACCATTACACCAGTTACCGACTCCCTCTCAGCGATTCGCGACGGTACACATGGATATTGTCGGACCACTAACACCACCAGAGGCTAACGGTCAACTACAGCCACGTTATCTACTGACAGTCATCGACGCCTACACCCGATGGTTGGAGGCCATTCCGCTGATAGACATCTCTGCCGCATCTGTAGCTCAAGGATTCCTCAGCGCCTGGGTGTCACGCTTTGGCCCACCCCTGACGCTCATTACGGACCAGGGTGCCCAATTCCGTGAAGAGCTCATGGAAGAGTTTACTAAGCTGTTCGGCATCCATCACATAAGAACCTCAGCGTATAACCCCCGAGCCAATGGTCTAGTGGAGCGAGCACATCGCTCTCTGAAGGCTGCTCTTCGTGCGCGAGGTCGCTGTTGGTTACAACAACTGCCGATTGTCCTACTCGGACTACGAATTCAACCTGATGATGCCGGCCACTGCCCATTCCCGGTGTAACAGGCGAGCAACCGATCGTACCACCGGTAGTCACAGAGGATGCCAGCCTGAGCCAACTATCCAATCGTCTTCACAATCTGTTCTACCCCTACCGTCTGCCACGCACGCGCGCAACACCGGTGCACCTTCCGGACAACCTACAGAGCTGCAGCCACGTCTGGCTCCGGCTCGACCGTGTCCGTAAGCCGTTGGAAGCACCTTACCAAGGTCCATTTCCTGTTCTGCACCGTTCACCGCTCACCTTTACACTCGACATCCGCGGGACACCTACGAGCGTTGCAATCGACCGCGTTAAACCAGCACGGTTGCCCACTCCCCAGCGCGATGAGCCTACCAAGACCTCCGATACGGATGAGCCCATCCGAGCAAGGTTGAGACCCCGCCGTGTCACTTTTGCGTGAACTTTGTGTGGTTTGTGCCCCTATGGACACTAAGAACATGTTCTTGTTTGTGCATGATGCTGTTTTCATGATGTTACTGTACCGAACCGATGCACATATAGTTATCTTCCTTTTGGGAGGGGGGGGTAGTTATAGCACTATGTGTTTTAATATAACACTTCAACACTAAGTATGCTTCTATTGTCTATGGCAGTTGTTAATAATCAAATACAGTTCGACAGCGCGAAGCTAAGAAGCCAGAGCGGCATTTCCTATCGATAGCTTCACACTTTTGTTCCACTGCAATTATCTGCTTTTTCATAGTTGTAGCACCCGCTAAAAGGAATTGTCAGCGTCCTTTAACCCTATATACCCGACCTCACAACATCGCAGGTCTGTCAAGCGGTACACCCTCCCCAATCGAGCAGCCCTACAACATGCACGAGTCGTACGATCAGCAGGCTAACATCACCATGATGGAGGGCGACGCGACACTGTTCTTTGCCACAGACAAAGGAAAATACGGGACTGGCCGATTGGCAAAGATTAACGACTTCTCGCGCGGTAAGATCTGCAGGATGAACTACGATTTTCTGTAGAAGAGCTTCCATAAGAATCTTTGCGCGGAATCTTTGTCGGAATGTCGCAAGAATGGGCCACTCGCTATCTGTGACTGTGTATTTCATTCACAGAGAGGTGAAACTAGCTCGTGGCGATAGACATTCAAGACGGTCAACAAGCGTTACTCATTCGTAGAATTAAAAAACTCAGATTGGTTTATTAGAAGCAGAAGGCTGTGTGCACCCTGGCGCACTTTAAGCGACATTGTCACACAACCGGCGAGAGGCATTACTGCCTATTCCGGCCGACTCCCCTGAGCAGGCACACAAGCGCGCGGATACGTACGCAGTCGTACGCACAGGCACAAACTCACACAGGAGTGTACAGCGGCCCTAACTTTATTTATCGTTTGGCATGTACACTTCACTGTGCCTTGGGGGGGGGGAGCAAATTAATGCAACTGCACTTGGAATCGAGCCTGGGTCGCTGGCACACAAGAGCGCCGCACTAGACCAGTACTATGCTACGGCCCCCTCCAGAATGATTCAGTGATGTTGTAAAGGAAATGTTCTGTTTTACATTACTGTTAGGGTATATTGATTGTGAATAACAGTAGAATTTTGCAAAGACACGCCAAGATATTTCGGTTTTGACCATAGACATAAACTCGGAACCAATGAAAGCCTATAGTTTGCTAGGCACTACACATTTTGACATGTACACGAGACTGTCTATCTGAGTGAAATTTAACAATATTACTCAATCCGCATCGCTACTTCAACCTTTCAGGCATATCCTACATCAAGAATATGCACTATGGAAATTGTTCATTTGACAAGATCCCGGAGGACAGCTGGGATGCGACTATCACACCGGGTGGTGCCAGATTGAAATCACCAGCGGAATTCTACTTTCCCAGTTTGAACGAATTGCAGTACAAAGGCAGCGTAAGTGTCTTTTAGTTGCCGTTGATACAACGGATTTTCCACGATCGAAAACCAAGCCATGCAAAAACCTTCAACACTACTTCTAAGGCTTCTGGTTTAAATGAAAAGCACAAATCTGTATTTAAGTTAGCTAGTAGATTTGAAGTAGAGAATAAATACAGTAGATTAGAAGTTCTATCACATTTATTAGAAGGTAGAAACATTAGATTAGATAGTGGAAACCTTTGATTAAATAGTGGAAAACTTAGATTATAGTGGAAACCTGAGATTATATAGTGAAAACCATAGATTAGATAGTGGACAACTTAGACTGGATAGTGGAAACCTGGGATTATATAGTGAAAACCATAGAGTAGATAGGGAAAACAATGAGTAGATGGTGGAAACCATTGATTTGATCGTCGGTAACCAATAATTAGATTAGAGGATATAAACTTTAGTTTAGAACCTATTTTAAAGTGAAGCTTATACATGTAGATTGTTAAATAGGAAAAAATAAAGGCCATAAAATAAATGCCGTCCAGGTCAATTATTATTAAAAAAGTTGCTAAAAATATTATTACAGGGTATTTATCGCGACACGGATGTTGATGTTTTCATTGGCTACAAGGATAACTACGTAGACATTGGCGACGGCAAGAAATACCCAGTGACTGTGGAATACTATCTTCAGATTGTAAGCTTAACCTTGGTTTTTGATGTTTTTATTTCGATATTATTACATACTACGAGTACTTACTAGCTCGAATCAATGGAGTTTCTTCGTTACAGAAGACAACAAGCGACATGGACGGCAACCCGAAGTACGAAGCGGTTCCAAGAGGCATTTACTCAGCTGTAGCTCAACCGGTAAACATTTTTAACTAAAAGATTAGGCTTACTTTACAGTACTTATAACAGTAGTAAAGCCACTACCAAACTCTTGGGGCAGAAAAGCTTTAGCACCCACGAAGGGGGCTCAGGAGGCCAACCCCCAAGGCACAGACTTTATAAAGCCGGAAAATACTAACCACAACAGCAAAAGATCAGATGAAAATAGCAAATCACTTTCTTAAAAAGTTTTATAATACGCTCGTAGCAAACAAGACTACGATGTCTAAGATGCTTCTTAGCCATGGTCAGTTCGCTCAAAATGTAACCGACATTCTTCTGTCGTTCGTTGGCATTGCGACCGAGACTGCCAGTGTACGTAACTCGTTGATGGCGTGCATAATTGTCACTTGTTTGCGCACTTTATAAACTGCACGAGGAATTGCCGTGCGTTTCACAGCCAGGAGGGCCAACTCCCAAGACACAGAGAGTGTACATGTCTGACGATTTGAAGTCAAAGCCGCTGTACACTGTGTGAGCGTTTGCACGAGTGCTTGTCAGAGAGTCCCCAGAGTTCGCCGAAGGCGTTCCCGCCATCTATTACTATTAGTATTATTATTAACCTCAAACTGCAGCTTCGCATCTACACAATGACGGACGTCTTTGACTACAACACTAAGCTGCCTCGAGTTTACGAGCACGACATCTCAGACTGTTTCAGCAGCACCGATGAGCAGCATTTTGAGCTGATTCTGACGACTTGTGAGTGAAAAGATGAATTGAAAATATGTTGAGCCCCTGACAGTCCAATAAATTTGCAATCATTTTTAGCCGGGATCAGTGACGAATCGCACATGAAATATCTGAAGAGTCATCTCAACGAGTTTTTCTACTCACTCGTGGCCGGCATCTCCAAGGCGATTAATATCTCGCCGTTGAGAGTTCTGGAGCCTAAGGTTAGTTACAATTTTATTTGAAATCACTTAACTTGTATTCTATTCACTTAGAACCAGTCAAAGTCATACCTCATAGTTCAAAATAGAACCGAAGCAACGTCATCGGTAATTCAGTACCGCTACTCATATTGACAACAGTAGTGTAGCCAGGGTCTTTCACTTTGGTTTTCGGCTTTAGAACCAGGGGCTTTAGCACCAGGGGCTTTAGCACCAGGGGCTTTAGCACCAGGGGCTTTAGCACCAGGGGCTTTAGCACCCGCGGCTTTAGCACCAGGGGCTTTAGCACCAGGGGCTTTAGCACCAGCGGCTTTAGCACCAGGGGCTTTAGCACCAGGGGCTTTAGCACCAGGAGCTTTAGCACCAGGGGCTTTAGCACCAGGGGCTTTAGCACCAGGAGCTTTAGCACCAGTGGCTTTAGCACCAGCGGCTTTAGCACCAGGGGCTTTGGCACCAGCGGCTTTAGCACCAGGGGCTTTAGCACCAGGGGCGTTAGCACCAGGGGCGCAGTCACCAACCAGACATTGTTTAACCGGTGCCCTTAGCCATGACGTACATTGTTACATGTACTAATCATACAATTTCACCTCCCACACCTTAGCTAAGTCTGTTCGCTGAGCCGCTGATGCTTGTCGAAGTGACAATTAGCGAGCGCGCGAATGTGCCCGGCTACACGCCAAGCCAGCCGGAGTCAACTCTGGCCGAGGTTGCGCCCAAACTGACTGAGGCAATCAATAAGAAAACTCTATACGTTCAGATTCTTGATGGCGAGATTATGTTTGACATACCTGTTAATGACTTTGTTCAGATGGATGCGAGAAGGTATTTATTCGCATCGTTATGAATTTTAATTAAGTATTCGACCGTATGCACTTGTGCACGCTATATAACTTGTTCAAAAATGCTAATTTCAGGACTGAAAAAACGGAATCGCAAGGAGGACTGTCTCCAGGTAAAATCAATGTCTTGTGTGTTTTTGGAAAGCAAGAAAGTCTTCATCTTTAATATGGGGCACTGAGACGTTAGAAAAGCGCCGAGACCGACACCTATGCATGACACCGGGATAGACACTTGGGCACCAGGATATTCATATAGCACAATCTGGATAGACACTTAGACATCAGGATGGACATATAGAACAACCAAAGAGACACTTGGACATAAGGACAGACACCTTGGACACCAAGGATAGACATATAAAACAATATGGATAGACACTTGGACACCATGATTGCCATATAAAACAATCTGGATAGACGCTTGGACATCAAGATAGACACTTTGGACACCGGGATAAAGACTTGGACACCCGGATAGACACTTGGAAACCAGGATAGACATATAAAACAAACAAGATAAACACTTGGACACCAGGATAGACACTTTGGACACCAGGATAAAGACGTGGACACTAGGATAGATACTTGGACACCGGGATAAAGACGTGGACACTAGGATAGATATTTGAACACCGGGATAAAGACGTGGACACTAGGATAGAGACTTGGAAACCAGGATAGCCATATAAAACAACCAGGATAGAGAGAAGATGATGGCATATCAAAGAATGCTTCCGAAGAAGGATCTTTAAACCAGCATTCTCAAACCAAACTCACGAAATCTAAGGAGCCGCAGCAGGTCTCAGCATTGGCATGCTCATACTCGGTGCACTGATCGCCCTGCTGGTGATCTTCGGTCTGAGTTACTTCCGCAACAACTCTGTGTTCGGCTTCAAGCCGTTTGGAAACGGCGCCGAAGGCTGAGAGAGAATGTGCTTCGCTGGTGATTATTCGTTTAAACAAACCCGTTATAGCTATTATTCGTGTGAGCTCAGATGTTAAAAAATTAACTTTGATAAACAAAATCAACATGAGCCAGTTTTCGAAAAGTAATAAACATTTTTCAAACCGATAACATTCGCTAGACTTAATATTTCAACAATATCAATAAATTGATAAATATACTAGTATACTCGTTTCTGGCGTTTCTAGTTAACATAGAAATGTTTTGACAATTTCAACGCTTCACTTTGTTTATTGACTTGTATGGATCACAATACTAAACGTTTCCGACGTGAATTGACTTCGCTAAAAATGTGGGTAATTTTACTTTTCCTTTGAATAGGTGTTACACTTCTTTATGATACTGACCAATATACGAGCTAGAGTATCGGGGAGTATTTTCATAAGACTGAAATTTTCACAGCGTCGAAAAAAGTATTGCTGATCACTTCCGCCGTCTCATACTGAGCCGATTTCGACGATATGACGTTACAAGCTGTGATGTTTCGAGTCTGTGATGTTTCGAGCTTGTGATGTTTCGAGCTTGTGATGTTTCGAGTATGTGATGTGATGTTTAGAATCTGTGATGTTTCGAGCTTGTGATGTTTCGAGTATGTGATGTGATGTTTAGAATCTGTGATGTGATGTTTCGAGTATGTGATGTGATGTTTAGAATCTGTGATGTGATGTTTCGAGTATGTGATGTGATGCTTCGAGTTTGTGATGTGATGTTTCGAGTTGTGATGTTTCGAGTATGTGATGTGATGTTTAGAATCTGTGATGTGATGTTTCGAGTATGTGATGTGATGCTTCGAGTTTGTGATGTGATGTTTCGAGTTGTGATGTTTCGAGTATGTGATGTGATGTTTAGAATCTGTGATGTGATGTTTCGAGTATGTGATGTGATGCTTCGAGTTTGTGATGTGATGTTTCGAGTTGTGATGTTTCGAGTCTGTGATGTGATGTTTAGAGCCTGTGATGTTTTGAGTCGGCGATGTAGACGTTTCAAGTGACGTGATGCTTTGAGCTTGTAAATCGACCCCCTTCAAAAAAGAAGTTGTCTGTCCAATGCGACAATGAGACATTTTAAAGAATGGCCTTCAATTTCTGTAGAAATCTTGCTGTCCAAAAACATATCATTATTTTAATCATACAGTACTATTAGTACAAGTACAATACAATACTAGGCAACAATTGATTAAAATTAGTTTAATTCAGTTGAGTTCTATATTTAGCATTTTACGCGCTGCGTTAAAATATCTGCTGCACTTAAAGCAGCACTAATGAAATGCGCTGCCCCGCGGCACTGTGCTCGCAGTGACAGAAAATCTATGGTGTACAAAAGCTAATGTACACCAAACTAAACTGCGGGAGGGGGTCTGAGTGAGACAAGAAAGAGAGAAAAGAGAAATGGCTGGCAAAGCAACGGGTTAAAAGCACAATTATCGTCAGCAACGCGAGTGCATACATGAATAGGCTTACAAAAGTGGGTGGATTTCGAACAAGCTAGAAGGATAGAACTGACAGAATTGAAAGCGCATTCTCCGCTTTGCCGACCCAGTAAGTGACCAAAGATTAATATTTAAAGACAATTCTCTCGACAAGGCAAGGTACAGAAATTTCATCTTAATTGTGTTGCTGAACGTCGCTACAGGTGACCGTGAACTATGAGCGTCTTTAAGTAAGTCTGCGCTTCTAGCTCACTGTTAATACTTTACTCTTACAGACAGACAGACAGACAGACAGACAGACAGACAGACAGACAGACAGACAGACAGACAGACAGACAGACAGACAGACAGACAGACAGACAGACAGACAGACAGACAGACAGACAGACAGACAAACGGACAGACAGACAGACAGACAGACAGACAGACAGACAGACAGACAGATAGACAGACAGACAGACAGACACACAGACAGACAGACAGACAGACAGACAGACAGACAGACAGACAGACAGACAGACAGACAGACAGACAGATAGACAGACAGACAGACAGACAGACAGACAGACAGACAGACAGACAGACAGACAGACAGACAGACAGACAGACAGACACACAGACAGACAGACAGACAGACAGACAGACAGATGAACAACCCCGAATTTCAACTTCACCGAGCAGGTGTGTTACATGGACTACCCGTCTGGATAAGATCATGGACACAGTTCAGCCTGGTGACCAGGTCTGTTTCCACCGAGGCCTGTTCATCCATCACGCGGTGTACGTTGGTCGCGGCCGAGCAATTCATCATCACCTGGGAGAGAGAAGTGGTGAAGTGATTGAAACCACATTGGAATACTTGGCCAAAAACGACCTAATGAAGGTGCTCAAAGTTGTCGACACTCCGTTCTCACCGGCCGAGATTATTGAACGAGCTCGCAGTCAGCTGGGGCCGTTGCCCTATTCACTGCATGGCGGCAACTGCGAGCACTTCACTACGTGGGTTTATTACGGAGTTCGCCTGTCTAAGCAGATAATTAACCTGGGCCCTTATCAGCGCAGACTGTTGCAGGTTGTAAAGCACACGACTCCGAAAGAAGCCGACTCAGATTCTCACCAGCAATCGCCGGTCACGAGGTGAAATTTTTTTAATATTAAGTTTAGACTTGCGCATTGATCTATCTATTTATCTATCTATCTATCTATCTATCTATCTATCTATCTATCTATCTATCTATCTATCTATCTATCTATCTATCTATCTATCTATCTATCTATCTATCTATCTATCTATCTATCTATCTATCTATCTATCTATCTATCTATCTATCTATCTATCTATCTATCTATCTATCTATCTATCTATCTATCTATCTATCTATCTATCTATCTATCTATCTATCTATCTATCTATCTATCTATCTATCTATCTATCTATCTATCTATCTATCTATCTATCTATCTATCTATCTATCTATCTATCTATCTATCTATCTATCTATCTATCTATCTATCTATCTATCTATCTATCTATCTATCTATCTATCTATCTATCTATCTATCTATCTATCTATCTATCTATCTATCTATCTATCTATCTATCTATCTATCTATCTATCTATCTATCTATCTATCTATCTATCTATCTATCTATCTATCTATCTATCTATCTATCTATCTATCTATCTATCTATCTATCTATCTATCTATCTATCTATCTATCTATTTATCTTTTATCTATAATATACTAAAGTATCTAGTAATTAGATTGAAGTACTACCATTACTATCTCGAAAAGCTTTTGAATAGCGCTAGGGCTTTCATTATTTTTTTGCTTAGTTAGATAGATAAGCCGTGAAACACTACAATAGACATTAAGCCAAGCTTCATTAAATTGCATGTAGATAAGCCCAAACGAAAATCAACCAGTGTACAGCACTCTTTAACCATCGAGGCATGGTTGAGGTCAAATTTCGTATTTTACTAGAATCTCACTGCAAATAAAATCAATCGCAGGTGTTCCACAGAAGTTTCATGCGCCGCCACATCATCGAACGCTGAGGAAAGTACATGTAGTGCGTCTCAATCAGACGTGGTTACAAATGCCGACAATCCCGCGGCAGGGGACAAAGTCGACGATGACGATAAATTCACTTTTAAACCGCCGCGTCCGCCGAAATATCGACCTGCAAAGAATGGAGCTCAATTGGCCCTGAAGCACACGCGCAGCTTTCTGAAGGTGCTGACGGTCCAGGCTCTGGTTCGTCTGGCAGCCGTGCCGCTGCACAGGTGCGGCCTGCAGGCCGACAATTTACGACGCATTGGGCGCCAGTTGAAGGGCAAAAAGGAACGACGCAACGAGGCGACCAAGACTAATGACAATGCTAATGTTGCCGCAGCTTAAGCAGCGTCGCCGCTTAGTGCAGTGCTCTGACAGCAGAGACTCTGTAATGAGTAATACCGAATGGAAAGACTAAAAACTTTTTTTATTGAAAAATACCAAAATATTGGAGCTTATTGTACGGAAAGGAATCATGTTTAAAACAAAATAAAAACTTTTTTTACTTTAAAAAAGGCTTGACTGTCTTTATCTACTACGATTTCGAAAGAAAAAATCATCGCTTACCATGCCTGCTTAGAGCCAACGGAAACGTGATTTTTTGTTAGATAGCTTTACTTTAACGCTTGGAACTCGCTGCATAAACAAACAAATCGCATTGCTTGCTATCGATAGGACTTGGCAAAATGATCTAATATATGTCTATGCATATTTCTTTGGTGGTTTTTTGTTTGTTAAAAAGAGCTTCATTTGCGATTTTTATCTTCAAATGCGTGAAGTTTGGAGTTTGTTTCTTTATTTAACTGCCTGGCGTCTGTTCGATTTCGGATTCTCTCGGTGTAGCTAACTGGCATAGTTAAGATGAGGATCGTTAGTTTTGACTTTTTTACAATCTACAAAGTCTCTACAGACCAGCACCTCGCTGAAAAATTGAACAAGATTGGAAGAACAGAATGTCAAGGACATTCCCTACTTAGTTGCCGCCCCTTGATGTTGATTCTGGCGCAATCACCGTAAGAGTCAAGAATAGCAGGATGGAATACCATTTCAATAGTTGTTTTGAAATTCAAAATACCATTTCAAAATGGTGCTCAAGGATTTCCAGATTCTTTCTGTCAGAAAAGGGGGCCCTACACAGAGGGGACACCTTCAAGGTATCTATAAATCTGTTATTGAGACAGACGTCTAAGCTGACTATTGCATTGTTGGAATTGTCGTAATCTTAATTAGTATCAGAGATTTTTAGGGTATTTTATTAGACGACTGCATGTAGCCAGTCCTCTGCGACACTCGGGTACATCGTACCATGAACAAATGGTATTGTCAATATTATTAAGCCCAGTTTCTGAGAAGAGACCAATACTAATATTTGTATTGTACAACCACATTTTACTGTCATTAATCTTTTTGTTCAGCTTGTTACAATTTAAATTCCCAATATTGAGGGTTCAATTCTACGAGTATTGCTGTCAGTAGCCATATCGAAATTTAATTTAGCTCGTATAACTCAGTTCAGGACTCGGTTCTGCTTCCGCACATCGAGGTGGCTTCAGCTTCACCTACCCTGACTGCGGGCTCTCTCGGGCAAAAGAAGGTCGCCAGGACTTCACTCGAAGGGCCCCGAATTGATCTCAAGAGCCCGTTGATTTCTTTATCTTTTGGTGCGGCAAGTATTAAGTTCAAATCTTGATGACTATCTATCTGTGAATACATTATAGTCTGTGTTGTGAAACAGTTCTTATACAGACTTGATTCTTACGTTATGAAGGTTTTTAGGACAGCATCTAGTAGCGTTAGTAGCGTCAGTGGCAGCGTTACTTGTAGAAATGGAATTTAGGACTATTTAGGGACTATCTATTGCATTTTGTACAAAATTCGACTACTGAGAGTACATGTAGTTTTAATAAGCAGTTTGTACAGTTATTTTTTGTCTTTTACTATTAATTTGGTAGTTTGAATTGCTTTCATTAGTTTTAAGTAACTGAGACCGCGACTCTCCAAGTGAGTATATGGTGTAGCTAACCATTCTTTGTGACCCTAGATACTCCTTTTTTATAACTTATGCTAGAAGATCTACATGTATTCGTTAAGTTACTCTTCTCTGCAGTAAAACAAATCTGCGATCATTTCTTATTTATCAGGCAAAACTAACAGAACTATTTTTTTATTAACTACGTTTCCTTTGTTACTAAACGTCTAATAAATGACAGAAGCTATACAAAATTCATTTAACTTCTATAATTTACATTTCGAGTACATTGTTTTACTGTAATATTCTTAAAAATTTTGATCCCTTATAGAAACCAATAATTTTGCTTCAGGGCTATAAAACATGGCGCCTGCGGCACCAAAATGAGTGCCTGTGGTGCCAAAATGATCCCTGACAACACCGATTCGGAAAGTAATGTACTTGTAAGAATTTAGCATGTGCATGTACATGTAGAATTCTTGACTTTGTCTCTCCACCATAAAATTCATGGCGACGCCCCTGGGAACAGGTGACAGTCGGTAAGCAGCTTCAGAGCTCAAAGAGAGCCCTATGGCTGGAACTCTCACCAGATCGATTTTTTTTTCTAGAAGTAAACAGCCTAGAAGGGACAGCCTTGCGAGTGAGCCGAAGAAGACAGAAAGTGCAACCTATTCAAAGGATAATTGCACTAAAGCAGCAAGAGCGTCGCTGAAGGATGATTTTCTATAGGATTTTCTTGAGCCATTAACAGTTCAAGAAAAAAGCTGCAAACAAGCGACGACGTCGTGACGCAAAAGAACCCAAATCCAGTTTTGCTTCAATCAGCATTCCCAGAGGAAACTGCAATTGACTATGACGCCATGCATAAAAGCGTCATGCATCCGGGACAATTTGCTGAGAAACTGTTTACTATTGTCTCTGAAAACCGAAAGACGAGAAAATGAAAGCATGCAGTCTATATTTATATTAGAATGTGATGTAACCGCCCTTGTCGCCTGTCCGCTCCGTTGAGAGACGAACGCGTGACCAGAGGGGGCAATGACCGTAGGCTGCCTATGACCGGGCAATGACCTGACGGACCTCCAGCACCAGACTGTCCCGCCCACATGATTGATAGCTTTGGTAGCGCTTCGTGACCAGAGGGCCAAGGACCCACATGGACCCCACCTGTAGCCAAGGTGCAATAGTTAGTCACTCGGTCATGGTATGACCGAGTGGCTGCCACCACTCTATGTGACCTGGCGCATCTGGATCTTACTACCAGACCTCTCGAGGCTACAGCCCCGCCTGGGATGATTACCAGGGGATTTAGGCTAACAGGGGAGACACATGCAGCCGAGTACAGGGACTCTGCTTGAGGCATGATCGGGAACTCTGGGCTCAATCTGGAGGATTTCTCAGCAAGGGATTCTTTGTGGCTGTGAGCGAGGCTGACTTGCGACTTTGATTACTAAGAGTAGTGTGAGGCGAACATGTACTGTCTCTAGTTTAGATTGCTCAGGGCGAAGGGACACGTCAGCATGGGATTGCAACCTTCCTACTGCCATTCTGTGCCAAGACTCGCTAATTCCTTCTACTGCACGCACACACGGCCCCGCGGCACGCACTCACAGGCGAGCTTTGCACGGGGAGAATCCATTAGTTTACCCAAACTTCCCTATGCTTTGCCTACCCGGGAGAAAGGCTTAGCAAGCCATGAGTGAAATGATGGTGAAAGAGTGAATAATGATGAGGTTAGTTAATAGTTAATATTTAGGCCCTTAGGCAAATAATCAGGCAATTAGGCGGCTTCACTATTGAGTAAAAGTACAGCAAAAGATACGGTATCACAATTGGCTCAGCTCTCGAATCAAGCAATGGCGAAGTAGGCAAACCCCGGATAAGCAAAGGCAATTAGAGCACAAATTAGTAACAGGAACTTACCGGCAGCTGCACAGAGAGAGAGCGAGAGAGAGCGATGGAGTGACCGGGGGCGGCTGTAGGCTGCAGTCAGGCAGACAGTGAAGCGGCGATGCGCTGAGGTGACGAGGCGCTGATGTAGATCAGGCGATGCTGATGATGCTGGGCGGTATCAGACCGCTGGCCGATAGGCGAGCTCACTTGGGGAGCTAAGATAACTTGGCGGTAACAGACCGCGGACCGGCAGAGGTTCGTCCTATAGACGAATGGGTCAGAGCTACGTCTGACAGCGAGTCCACAGTAGGACGAGAAGGAACGCGTAACCTCGCAGTTCTGAGGATTCTCATGCCGAAAACCGCTTCCTTATAAAGCTTTCCCAGCCACCGCTCCAAGGTCGTTTCCATGAATCCCTCTCTCTGATTGGCTGCCGGCAGAATGACGTCAGAATGAGTCATGATGAGAAGCATGAGAACGGCATAGTAATACGAGAAATGGGAGAATTGCGCAATCCGGAGGTGGGGTGGGGGGGATAATTGGCGCAGCGGGAGGTCGCGAAAGTGAAAAGGTGATAATTAGGTGCGAAAACGAGAACAAAAGAAAGAGAAAATCGGAGAAAATGTGATAATTGGTGGGGATAAAGAGAACAAAAGAATCAAAAACGAGAACAATAGAAGCGGAGGTGGGGTGGGTGTCGCATGAGAAATTTGGGGTGGAGAACAATGGCATGAGAAAATGTTGCGCAAGAGAGGGGGATGAGTCATCGATGAGTCATCGAGGGGAAGAAGGGGTCACACGACTTGCTTCACCGTTTGGTAGTTTGAGAAGGGATGGTGGCACAGTGAGCGCGCAAAATACTGTAAGTAGACGCAGGAAAAGGGGGGATAGCGCAGGAAAATAGTGCGAAAAAGGGCAAAAAGAAGGGAGACAGGGGAGGTACAGAGAGAATAGGGTGGAGCGCAGAGTAGATAGGGTAGAGGGGGAGGTACAGAGAGGGGTAGGGAGCTCCGGAAAGGCAAGTGTGTCGGCAGGGGAGACGGAGCCAAGGCAGCAGGGGGTGCAGCAGAGCGGGAGTCTGCAGGTCTGGTCGAAGACCTGGCCCAGTCTCGACAGCTCCGTGCAGAAGGTACACGGCGATGGGAGGCACTTTTGAAAGAAGTTCTGTGAAATTGCATGAAGAATATCGAAAGTCAAAACAATTTAGCAAACTGATTCACTATGCAAAAGACACCGTTTGGCAATGCGGATATTGTCATAGGTGAGGTTGATCACCTATGAAAATATAAATACTACTCATATATATAGTACTCTTATGTATATACTCAGCAACATTGAAAAGTCGCCACTCTATGCGCCAGTGAGCAATTTCTCTTGGACTATTCTGAAATAAAAGATGCAAGAAAACTGTTCGGGGTAGCTTTAATCCGCCCAACCCTCGCACACCGCTCCCCCCACTTCATTCCTCAACTCAAGTCTGACCCGGCGTAGCTGAGTTGCGTCACTCGCAAAGAGTCACTCGGTTCTATTGTTCACTTTTTTAGACGTGACCGATGAGCAAAATTGAGCGAATGAATATTGGATGAAATAAAAATTTGCGTAGGAGAACGAGGAGGTAGCAAATATTGTAGAATCTTAAAACATAAAAGCAAAAAAACAAAACCTTTTCCCTATAGCCCAATGTCTTCAAACTTGTAGAGAAACTCCCAAACTTCTTGTCTATCTCTGGCCACTACCATTTCAAAACCTTGACTCTAAAATCTGCACTAAGAAGAGTGAAATGATTTTATGCAGATTTTATGATATTATGATATTATGCAGAGAAGTCAAACTTGCTAACGATAGAGAAGGTTTAAAAAGCAACCAAAGCAAGAAATGAAGACGAAAGTTTTTTTTTTCCGAAACTTCTAAACATTGCAGCTATCAGTTTGCTGTGCCTACATTAAAAAAAAGTTAGTTTCAGAAAAAACTTTTTGCTTGCAATTCCAGGGCAACAAAAGTCAATAATAATCCTTTTTCACCTTGCTAAAGGCTAAAAAGAACAGTATCAGTTTGAAGATTTACTTCAGTTTTCTTCAAAAAAGAATTGAGTCTTAAGGTGAGGATCTCAGCTAGGAGAGAAGTGTGATAAGTCTAGATAACTCCAATCGAGATGTCAGTATGAGCAGTTTGTCAAAGTCTTATTCACGAATGGTTAACAGCTGGTTAGCGATAAAACAGACACAGCCCCCTTCCAAACACCTCTCGCCAACTGTCAGAGTTGAAAATCTCCGGAGCATAAAATGCGAAGAATTCAAGATTAGTTTACCATTATTTTGACAGGAAGAAATCGTCCGAAATCTTAAAATAGCGAACAGATTCTAGCATGGAATTAAAACTTAGAGTAATTGCAGCACTTCTGCTCGTGATCGGCTGTTGTGCAACTCTGATGACGTGTAGCTGCCAGAATGACCCGCATTCTAGCTACTCTTTCAAGGAAATCGTTGGCACGACCACTATAAAAGGCTTGAAGCTGCGGGTATTCGAGTTGGGAAGAGGCGTTCAAGTGGCCGAACCGAGAGTCAAGCTCGGTGGGTCTTGCAGCACCCTCAGGTATAACCGTCTTTACCTGAAGTATCAGTTGTCTGTACCGTTTCAAGTGAAAACTCCTGTTCTAAAGAGTACCATGGGCCGCGGAAAAAAAATTGGTCGAGTCATCGTTTCTCAGGTTGACGTCAAGTTGAACGCGGCACTCGCGAGTAAGAGTTCGAAGCTGACTGTGATTACAACCAGCAAGCGTGGCAGCTGGAAACTTTTGTTCCTTTGCGACACTTACCAGAGGTGCTCAGGACTGCGAGATGAACTCGTGAGCAATCCGTGGTCTCTTCAGCAGGCAGTGCAATTTAACCTGATCGGAGAGGTAGCTAGCTCTGCGGTGATGTTCGAAGCGCAAGCAAGTTTGACTCCATTGAATCTCAAGGACTGCTACAGAGGCCGATGGTTTGTCATTCAGCGACAGGTTAATGGCGATTTGTCATTCAAGAAAAATTGGGACGACTACGTCAAGGGATTCGGACATCCAAAGTCCAATTTTTGGATCGGTGTGTACTCTTAGAATAATCTAAAACTATAACAGCTGCTTTATCAAGGCTAGCTGATTCTGCAAAGTTTTAAAATCGCTTACCATGCTTCCATACTGCAGGACTGGAGAGTCTTTTCGCCATCACTGCGACCAAAGAAACCGATGTTACTTGGCGCAATCCCGAGACTACACTTTGTCGACTGAGAATTGAAGCCGAAGGTTTGGACAAGAAGAAGTACTGGGGTGAATATGGCCGATTCCAGGTCTTGAGCGCCGACCAGAACTACCGACTTCGAGTGGGCGATAAGAAAGCGGGCTCAACTATTGACGGTTTCATCAGGGTGCACAATGAGCAGCAATTTAGCACCTACGACAGGGATCACGATACAAATCCAAAAATGTCTTGCTCTCGAGTGTTTGGCTTTGGCGGATTTTGGTTTGGCAGCGGCTTAAGAGTGAACCCCAACCCCCAAAGAGAACTTTTTGGAGTGTTAGAATTTAGAAAGCTACGTATACATGTAATAATATATACCAGCTACTTAAGATCAGGGGCGTCGCCACCGGGGGGACAGGAGACATGTTCCCCTCCCCCATTACGAACTTAAAGCTATATTCTGGGACTTGCCAATGCTTTGTCCCCCCCCCTCCCTACCTTTTTTGACTTGCTATGGAAATCTAAATGTTTTGCTTATTATAACTAAAGATGGTGCCTGCGGCGCTAAAATGAGTGCCTGCGGCGCTAAAATGAGTGCCAGCGGCGCTAAAGTGAGTGCCTGCGGCGCTAAAATGAGTGCCTGCGGCGCTAAAGTGAGTGCCTGCGGCGCTAAAGTGAGTGCCTGCGGCGCTAAAGTGAGTGCCTGCGGCGCTAAAGTGAGTGCCTGCGGCGCTACAATGAGTGAATGTGGCACTAAAATGAGTGAATGTGGCGCTAAAATGAGTGCATGTGGCGCTAAAATGAGTGAATGTGGCGCTAAAATGAGTGAATGTGGCGCTAAAATGAGTGAATGTGGCGCTAAAATGAGTGCATGTGGCGCTAAAATGAGTGAATGTGGCGCTAAAATGAGTGAATGTCGCGCTAAAATGAGTGCCAGCGGCGCTAAAATGAGTGCCTGCGGCGCTAAAATGAGTGCCTGCGGCGCTAAAATGAGTACCTGCGGCGCCAAAATAATTAAATGATCGCGGACAACACCGATTCTGAAAATAATTTACTAGCAGAAATTGTCATGTACACATGTACATGCAACATTCTTGGCTTTGTTCCCCCTCCATAAAATCCATGGCGACGCCCTGGGGCAGTGAATACAGTTGACCGAGTCTCTGAGTATTCTTTCTAGGAAC
This sequence comes from Macrostomum lignano, assembly GCA_002269645.1. NCBI lineage: Eukaryota > Metazoa > Platyhelminthes > Macrostomidae > Macrostomum > Macrostomum lignano. Next base: position 69,999 of record NIVC01003149.1, read on the forward strand.
TTAAACAGCTTCAAGCATAACTTGAGCCGCGATGCAGTGTACAGATTTTTATGGGATTTCTGACCTACTACTTGACATTTAACAAAAGTAGTACCAGTAGAGCATGAGCAAATTGAAATATTAGGAAGTATCAATCCATCAGTCAGTGACAAAAAGCTAAAAGTAGTAGCCAATAATTTTTGGTGCAAAGTATAGTTCGGTAGCGGATCGACTGTCAATCATTCTTTCACACCGTGACCAAGAGAAGTCATAAGCTGACAGCCGAATTTATTTATCATATAGAAATCACACGATCTAGGTAGCGCAATGCTCGGAGCACCCTCCTGCAGCTAAGTTGAAGGGATCACATGATTTTTAAATTTATACCCCTGTACCGAAGAATCGAAGGTGATTACATTTGTAGCTAACCTTAGTACGGTGGACGTTACAGCTGCCAATCTTAGTTTTTATGTCTCTTTTTGGACAGATCTTCCTTTTCTAGAGTTTTAGTCTAGAGAAAAAAAGAATTTATTTTCTAAGAAATATCAACCCTCAAATGCGTGTTTGGAAAATGCAAAGAAAAATGGATAGTTTCAATATCGATTATTAATACTTGGCATTTCCTCGTGTCATTGAGTATAATGTCGAGAGTTGTCAAGAGCTTTCTACAGTTGTTTAGCTCGTTTAGAGTCGGTTACATCGAATGATTGACAGATCTGTTAAAACAAACCGTATTATTTTATAACTGGCAGAAAGAAGTAGCTATTCGGTGTTAAAAGCAAACCATTTTTTCGGATAAAATGCTTAGCATCCACACTCAATATCAGGTCGGTTTTTTACAGTTTTAAGTTCCCCTCTTGTCTGCAAAGTGTTTCAATGTTTGTCAAAATACTCGTAGCTCGTAAGTGGACAGATTTGAAAGAACCATTATTGCTTCAACAGTAGGCTTATTGTTTCATTTCTCAACAATTGTTATGTAAACCAGCCGGAGTGGCTTGCCAAGCACTCTTTGTCGTCAATCAACTGAGCCAATGCGAAGAACCCTGCAGTTGTACTGTACCTCACACAACTTACAAGGAAAACACGTTAACTCTTCTTAGTCAGTAGTAACGACATTTTGCCGAATTAATCATGAGAAAATTTTTCATAATCTCTCACTTCTACTGTTCTTAATTTAAAAAACTACAATCTTTTTTATATATAATTTGCTATAACGGACGTGGACCTGTTTCTTCCAGATACGAGCCGCGGACGTCTCGGCAACATCCAGGAGGCGCTGATCAGCCTGCCCGGTTGCTACCGCATCAAAAACGGCCGGGGCTCGAGGCGGCGGACATCCAAATACAGGGAAGAAAGGCGGCCGAGGTGCTTTTGCTGCTGGAAGCTTCATCCTAGCAGCTAGCATCCGGCTAAGCATTGTGATCGGACAGGCTGGCGGCGCGGCCAACAAGGGCAGGGCTGGCGGGGGGGGGGAGAGGCAGCTTTGTGTACCGGACGATCGACAACGGTAGCGACGTACTGCTGTTGGCCGCCGGTGGGGGCGGAGGAGCCGCCGACAGTAATCGCGGTGAGTTCTGCAGCTAGCCGCTGTGTATGGCTGCTCAACATTGGTATATTCCTGCACGGTCACGAGTGCAGGATGTCCTTCACGTACGAGTGAACGTGAAGGAATTCCATTGTCGGATGATTCATCGTGCAGGAATGCACAAAACCGTGCAGGAATGCATTTCTGCGCCTAATGCTTTTCAGTGAGATTTTACCATAGACATCCATTCCTGCACGCAAAAGAGTATTGAGGTGAGTAGAACTTTAGTTAGGACCATAGATCTTATATTCCCTAGATAGGCCACTTTGTATGGCGGTAATAGGGAAAGTGCGACCGCCGATTTTCGTCACTTATGCGAAAACGCCGACATGGGTTGCTTATAAATTTGAGTTCAGCAGCCGAGAAACATAGACGCTTTTTTGAGAATTTAATAGAACCAAGGAGTTCGAGACTTAGCAACCTGGAATGGAAGCGAGTTTTACCTCTTGAGGCCACGCCAATTGTAAAGATAAGGGGCCGTATGCAGAAAGCTCTGTCTAGGGTAGTCCGGTCTCGAAAAGCTAGTCTGGACTTGGATTTGGTATGCAGAAACACAAAAGTTAGACCGGTCTACTATAGACAGAACTAGGGTAGCTGGACCATAGACCATAGACTGAACTACTCAAGCCCGGACTAGCTAGTCTGGACTAAGCTTTCTGCATACGGCCCAAGGAGCCAGCACTGAATGTCTATGGCTCTGTCTGACTCTGTCTATTGCATTGAGTAGTTTTTCATTGAATAAAAAGCTACTCAATTAAACTAATGATGCATGCACTGCAGAGACTAACTGACGAAATTGAGTCCAGTAGTTGATTTTTGAGCTGTCGCGAGTTGCAATTCTTTTAACATTAGCTTCTATAGCCACATAGTGGCCCATCTTGTGTATATATGATCCTTGGTTAGGACCACCCAGAATTTTGGTAGGGACACCTAGTGCTTTGTTCGGGAGATTCAATGTTTCGATAGTGACACCCAATGTATTTTATAGTCGCTCTTTATTGTCGTAGAAGAGTGGGGAACAAAACAGCAGTCGTTACACTAGATTAAGCTATTCTAGGCGAAACAGAAACCTTAGAAACTACTCTCTTTTCAAAAAGGTTTCGAAGGGGGAGAGAGAGAGAGAGAGAGAGAGCAAACCAAGCCCGTTTTCCACCAATCAGTGCAGCCCAACCAAACCAGACATACAGATGGAGAGAAGGGAAACGATTAAGTCTAGCCCCCGTTACCAAAATGCATAATTTTGACATAATAAATACGAGCGTAGATGAATTAAAAAAATGCCGACCGACTACGGTTTACGGGTGCTAGAAAGGTAGAGTGCCAGCTCGCAATTTACACAACTCTCTTCATACACAAATAAAAATGTAGCTTACTACGCTAGCCGGTACTCATCCTCAGGCAAGCCGGGCTCCGCGTCAACAAGTGGCAGCGATTCCTACGGCAGCACCAAAGGCGGCAAGGGTGGCACCAACGGAGCAGCTGGCTTCAGCAGCTCTGGCGGGTTGCTCAACTCGATGTTGGCAAGCGGCGGCTGCGGAGCCGGCTGGCTGGGTAAGACCAAGTCGAAGAAGGAGACGAAGAATGACGTTGAAGGAGGCGGCAGCCGAGCCCAAGGCTGGATCGGCGGAAGGCCTGGCGACGGTGGCACAGGCAGAGGCGGCTTCGGCGGTGGAGGCGGCGGCGGCAAGTCGAGCCTCACTTTTGGAGCCGGTGGCGCCGGCGGCGGCTACAGCGGCGGTGGCGGCGCGGTGAGCGCCGGTCTGGGAGGCGGCGGCGGCGGCTCATTCTGCGGCGGCACCATTCGAGGCGGCAATCTGGACAGCGACCAAGGACGAGTAAAGCTTCAACTACTGGCCCTTTTGTTGACGCTTGCAACTGAGTAAACAGATTATAGCATCGATTGGAAAAGAGATAACTCCGTGTCGAAGATCTCAGACGACATTCTTTTTCTGTTTTATAATTAGCTGGATTATACGTTGGGAAATGTTTACTCTCTTATCCAAACTTCAATAAATCAATGTACGAGAAGAAACTGGAGACCCTGTTTGTTGCTACTGATTGATTCAAATTAACTAAGTGCTGTTATGAACTTTCGGGATCGAAGCATCTCCCAGACAATTTATTACTTCAACAGTACCGATTAAAATTTTAACGAGTTCGTTATTGTGACGATGTCGTTATGCTATGTCGTTATAGCATATAGCATTGTGTCGTTATCTTATATCTTCTTATATACTAAAAATGAAAAAATTGTATATTTGTGCGCAATCAATTATCTCCCGAACGGTTAAACCCCCTAACCCCATAAATATTACAAAAAATCAATTTAAGTTTAATAAAAAACGGATAGAAACTCAAAAATATTATAGCATAACGACACTGTCACATTATCTTCGTTAGGACAGCCAGTTGTTGAATCGACAGACACACCTAATTTGTATAGACTGGTGTATTTTTAATTATTCAAAAGAGAAAAAGAAGAGGGTACTCTGTAGTACTTTATCAGTATAGATAGCAGGTGCAAGTTTGAATAAGTTTAACGAGCGTACCAAGAGTGCAGTCAAGAAATTACTAATCAGCAGCAAAAGTTTGTTAATATTATTGCAAGTCGAATAATATCAATATTCTGTAAAATAAAACCCAAAAAAAATCTGGTTGAAAATTTCATTCGTATCTTATTCATTTCATTTCAGGCTGACTCGATAAATATAAAAAAAATTAAAATATGATACCATAAACTTATCGTGGCGTTTTTTGTTATCCGACTTTCCTGTTATAGAAATGATTGCACTTTGACAGACTCTGTGCCTCATCAGTTTCAGCTCCCATCGCCCACCAGACGCAGCACTACAAAGCCGTGCTGGCTGTCCGAGTTGCCTCCGGTCACGGCTGAGCAGGTGTCACCAGCTGAGCAGAAGGAGCCGCCGCCTCCGCCGGCCTGGCCTCCGCCGAGTCCAGCGCCGCCTCCGCTGAAACCACCGCCGGCACCGGCTGCGGGCAGCTCTTTGTCATGGCGGCCACCGCCTCCACCGCCACCAAAGCCGCCGTCACCGTTAGTTCCACCAGCTGCTCTGCCGCCAGTCCAATTTTCGGAGTTGCTCCCACCAGGCTTGCCATCGTGGTAGTTTTGCCGAAGAGCGACAGCCCTGCCCAGCCAGCCGGCGCCACAGCCGCCGAAGCTCGTAGCATTGATGACGGCGCTGCTGTTCAAAGCGAGTCCCGGATTTCCTTCAGCGCCTCCGTAACCACGCAGAGCGGCGTCGTTGTCGGCGCCCGTGGAGTTGCCGCCGTCGGGTCCGGCCAGTCCTGGATTGCCTGGCGTAAAAGCAGTTTACAAGAGAGAATTGAGACACACTCGACACTTACCGCCTTTACAGATTTACCTTCGACCAAATTACTATTACTGTCGTGTCATATCTTAAAGGAGAACCTCAGTACAAAGAGATGTTTTGAGCTGTAAACGTCCCTAACTGTGCACTGAAATTACCCCGCACTGACTTTGTTGAGTCTACGCCCAGACGGGCAGGAGAAAAAAGCTGTCAGGGCAGGACGCCCATTATCCTTGGTAGTTCGACGAACGGAAAAACTGTTAATAATGTGTTTAAATGGACTCTCAATTTTTTATAAAACTCTATGGGATAATACTATACTTGCATGTGTGCTGCTGTCTAAACTTCATATTTACAGATAAAATAATATTAACATTAACTAATATTATCGTGTTGATAGACGTAGACAATTTTGGTCAATAATACTACTAGGAACATCGTAGGGATTTTTAGCCTAGTGGTTAGAGCGTCGGACATACGACTGAAGGGTCTGGAGTTCGAACTTCGACCCACTCCTGAGCAAGACACTTAACTCTGCATTGCTTCTCAGTTCACCCAGCTGTAAAATGGGTGCTGTAAACTGAGGTAATTGAGGGTGTGTGGCGACCACCCAGTCCTTGGCAATAGCTGCGGCTATTGCATCTGGCCCAATATGGCAGGTGTAATTAATTAATTTAACTGGAAACAAATTATTACAGGAAAATGCAGCAAATATACAATTCGACGATGACTATAAGGTTCTCACCGTCATAGACAAGAGACGCGCCGCCGCCACCGCCAGCCGCAATCAGCAGCCTGGCAGAGCTCTCATTCACGAACACGAAGCTGCCGCCGCCTCCGCCAGGTGCTCCTATGCTACCTGTTGATCTACCAGCCTGTCCCACCGCGATGCTCAGCTGTAGGCCGACCGTCAAATTGAAGATTCCTGACACTTTTGCGCCGTGGCCTCCCAATTTCGAGCCGCCTCCACAATCGCCACCTTTGGCACCAGCGACTTCAAGGAAGTAAGAGCCTGTCACGTTGATGATGACGCGCTGGATTGAGCCAGATCGGTTAGTGCCAACGTCTGCAGTGTTTTTGTCGATTTTTTACTCTGTGACTTGTGTGTTAAAGTTTTAGGTTTCAAGTTGAGTCAATCGAATCAAAACTGCTTGACAAGCGTGCTGAAACTCTAGCTAGTCAGTTATTTTATTAGTTTTCGGAAGGGTTTTCGAGCAGTGCCACTGCGAGGAGTCAAGCAGATATGCCCGTTTTGCTAGCCTCTTGGCACACTGACTGAGCACGCAAGCACACCTCACACAGGTAATACAGCAGTCCTGACTTCTCACCACCGAGAGTTACGAGTGAGCTGCTGAGCCTATTAAAAAGTGAGCTATTGATTATCCAAAACCAAAATAAAAATGCATTCTCTCTTGTCTAGCAGGAAAATGTAATGAATAATTTAAGGCTGGGTTGTTCTAAATGCACTGTGCAGGATTTATCATGGCTGCAGAACTTAAAGCGTAACATAAAAAATGGACTCACTTGAAAACTTAAGGATAAAAAATTTGACCAAGAAGATGCTTCTATCTCGAGCATCTCGAAGCCACACTCTGACGGTCGAGTTGATCATCAACACGGATTTGCTGCTTTGGTCATTTGCCGACTCGGCCGATTCGTTGTTGCTGATAACCAGCCGACAAAATCCACGCCGGCTCGAGTTCGGCGCAAAGACGACGGCAGCGCAACCGCGGAGGCGGCAGCGCACAGCGCATTCGGCTTCCGTCAGCAGGCTCGACATGTTGATGACGGCAGCCGAGAGTCTGGCCTTCGATCGGAGATCAACGGGTCCGTCGTCAGCTTCAGTCAGACTCATGAGGTGGCAGTGAGAGAATGTCACTGAAACACAATTATTGTCAGATTTATCCAAATAAACTGTCAATTATTAACAATTTCCTCTTTCCTCTGTGTACTTTTTTGCCTGTAGTGTGGCCCCCAATAACATCTACACAATAGATAACTTAGGCCTCTCTATCCGTGTGGCGCACAAAGAGGTCCAGTTTATTACTTTTTTAAATATACAGCCTGGCCCTCGTTTCGGCTCAATCTCTCACTCTCTGTCTCTCTCTTATCTCTCTCCTCCAACTTCGACGACCGCTTACTTGAAAGCTTTCAGTGTCCGCCAATTGCTACGCTCGTAAATTTTGTTTCATTCAATTTCTTTCTTCGCTATTTGTTCTACTACGAGGCTTGCCGTAGTTGAACAATTATTATATTTACAGACTACTATTATTGTTCCAAGTGGCCAGTCATGCTTACTGCGTCTCTGCCTGCTGTAATGTATACGTTACAGCATATCAAAACGCATTTTTTACTTTTTAAACAAAAGCATGAGGGAGTTTTCCTTAGATTAAAAACTTCCGTCAGAGTCAATTTAGCTGCGATTATATCAGCTTCATTATGTAGTGAGCCGCTAGTTTATGTTTAGGCGTCGCCCTTGTCAGCTGTTCCCTCGCCCTCGCCCTGGGTTGCTGTCTGCCGCTGGTCAGCTTCCCTCCCCCTTTTCCGCCTGTGTGTTGCTGCCCGTCCCCTTTTCCGCCCGGTTGCGTCTCTGTTCTCAGCCCTCAGCCTCTCGGCTGTGGGCTGTCTCTGTTTCGTTTCCGTCCCGTTTTCTCTGTCTTGTGAGCTAGTCACAGGACAGTCCTTGCGTTCTTCGAGTCTTAAAGTGCAGTAAACATGTTTACCGCACTCGCTGGCCCTGTTTACCGGGTGAGTCACATGCTTTCGGACTCCTCCCTTCTCTAAGGAGAGGAGTGACTCATGTTGCTAAAAATAGCAACAGAGCCACAGCCATGTGCACTCTGCTGGGGGACCTTCAAGTGACATCAGTTCTAAAAATAGAACGAGTCACGAGGTCTTCCGCGCGCTAGTACCCTGCCCGAGACCCTCAAGTGATGTCTGCTCTAAAAATAGAACGAGTCACGAGGTCTTGTGCGTGGGTGTTTCCCGGCTATAAATATAACCCATCTCCCCCTTGTTTCCGTCAAGGAGTTCTTCCCGAGTTTCGAGGTTCCCGAGCTCTAAGTTTCCTGAGTTCCGACTGCCCAGTCCCGTGTGCGATAGTGTCTGAACTGAGCGCCCCTCTGCGTACATTGAATCTGTTCTTATTGGTCTGACTGAGACCCTACTAAAGCCCAGCTTCGAGACTACGAGAGGCTAACTCAGGCCTCCCTCTACCAACCAAGCCCGGCAGATACGGCTGACGAGACGCCTAGTACGTTGAGCTGCAAATCTGCACCCGGTGCCGTATTCGTTGACTTCGTTATTTCGTTCCGACGGGAAGTTCACCTCATCGAAGGCCGAGACCTGAAGGAACTGGTGGCAGCACTACCTACGCTATTAAGAGTTGAGAAGGCTTCCAAGTGAGAAGACGGAGAGCCCGAATCACTGTGCTAGACAGCAGGAGAAGCACAGGTACAACAATTAGATATGTACGTAATAATAAGTACGTAACGTATATCTAGGTACGCTTGTACCAATGTGATCGATTATCGAAGAATTTATTTCGAGTTGTATTGGCTCACCTGTTGCGTAAAGTAGAAAACATTGGACAGCGTGAAAAGCTTTCATTTTGGTCTTGATAGTTGTAATATATCCGGAAATATAGAACACACTTTCAGGGATACCCGGCGGACTCCGTGTTAAGACAGTTGAGTCTTTTATCGATGCGCCTTCACTTCTAAAAAATCGAATGCCTGAAGGGAGTCGCTATCTTTTTAATTGTAGCACCTGTTGTCACCACTCTACCTGAGCGGCGCAACTGTGTAAAAAATTCCGATAAAAAATGTGAAAATAGTGGCTTGAAAAGGGCCCACACCTGTTCGTGGGAGGACGCACTCGAAAGATTTTCTAAAGAGCTACTCCTCGCATAAAACTGCTGCGACTTATTCAAGTTTCATCGCTGCAGAAAAAATTGAAGCAATTCTTCAACTCTGCTTAAACACGCCAAATGGTCCAAGCTTATCCCAGTCCCACACCCTGAGCTCATTACCTACCTCACTTTACACCGCCAAGCCAATCAAAAGACAATCCAAGTCTTTTTTAATCCGACATTCAGCGATGCGAATTTTGCGTTTTAAATATCGCATCATTTGAGAATAGCTTGCTATAATCAGTTGCACCACTTCTCATTAGGCCCATTGCTTTCTCTTTCTCCTACCACTAGCTGTGACTGCATATTCATCTTAAAACTACTATGACAAGAAAATTAGAATGTCTCTAACGGTCTCAGGCAGCAGCCTAACCTGACATTTATTTGGCCCTCTGTGACTCTTAAAAGTTCGAAATTTCACTGAATATTAAATTTTCTTATGATCGGCTCACTGAAACAATGATACCACTTCTTAATTATGCCCTCTTTCTTTAGCATATTAAAGAAATTAGGATTCATCCAATCAACCCGAGGCATTTACTAAATTTTATGCGCTGTAAGAAACTGTACAATTCGTAGCGATTGAGACTTGAGTCATTCATCTGAATATTCAATTTTAAGAGATTTTAAATTTAAATATTCGAAATTTAAGTCGACCACACGATTCAGCGTTGCACAAAGATTTCACGTGCAACACTAATTGCACGCATTTCCTATCAACTCGAGCACTGTGTTCATTTTGTCTCATTCTTTTAAAATTTACCTAATGTTATGTTTTCAGGTTACTTAAAGTCTTCAATATACTTAAGGCATTAATTATTAGTGCTGATATCCTAGCAGACGTTTCCGCGGCTCCAAGGTTCTTAATCTTGCTCTTATTTCTCTTTATTTCACATTCTCACAGCGGGCTTTTAACCTAAGCCTGTTTTGCAGCTTCATTTAGTCCATAGATAAAACAAAACGCGTCAAACTGCATATGCAATTAAAATAATATCAATATTCCTTTTTACGTTCTATTTGATAAAAACTGCAACCAATTTGGCCACGGCTCAGCCTGACGCAGCCGCAGCAATTTTCCATAGACAGCCACCGCTAGCGGCAACCAATTTGGTAAAAACTGCGAGCTATTTTGCCAGCTTGAAGATAGCAGCTCAATAGCATAACAATAACGATAAAGAATGTTAACAATACATGCACGAAGTCAGAACATTATGTCCTCAGCATTCAAGCACCGATTGAAGTACGTCTGGGAATGGTTGATCCAGCGCAGGCACTTGAGAGGCGTGAGAGGCAGTAGGTTGACCTTCGACGAATTGAACAATGGTGTCCACCATAGCCTCCGTCAGCGCCATCCTCTTCACTCCTCCTTTTGGCAGAGTGCCAACTCTACCAGTTCGTTCATACGTGGTCACGATGTTCCTCACTGTCGGTTTCTTCATCCCCATCATTCTGCCAAGCTCTCCCCAGTCGTCGCCACTCCTGTACGCTCTCACGATTCGCTCTCGATCCAGCTGACTTATCTTTTGGTACGGCCCACGATTCGCCATCAGAGCAGCTGCTATCTTCAAGCTGGCAAAATAGCTCGCAGTTTTTACCAAATTGGTTGCCGCTAGCGGTGGCTGTCTATGGAAAATTCTATGTCTATGGTCAGGCTAAGCCGTGGCCAAATTGGTTGCAGTTTTTATCAAATAGAACGTAAAAAGGTATATTATAGTCACGTCATATCACCTAATAAAACTTATTCTTGAACCAGATACGAAAAATTAGCTTGAATTGACTTAAAGTTGGCTCCCAAAACAAACAAAGAGACTGAAACCCAGAGCTGGCCTTCTTCCCTTTGCATCGAGAGGCTGCCCAGCGGCTCTGAAATCGGTAGGCTGAAGGCCGTTCTTCTCAGTGAAGAGATTCAAGTGCGACAAGATCAATCATGCAGATGCAGAATGTCATCATCAGGACCAATCTGAAGTGGCTCACTCTGTGCAAGGTCGAAGTGTTCGGAGAGTACACCAAGCTAAGGAAGAGAGCCGGTCAGTCTCGAAGAAGCTCATGTCTCTGTTTTCTCTGTTGTTTACTCCCTAGATAGTTTGTCTTACCTGTACATGTAACGGTTGCAGATATGCTGCCTCGAAGCCAGTGCTCTTAGAGCTCTATTGGCTGGAAGGAGGGTGTCTGTAGAGCCATCGATAGAAACACCAACCAGTACTACTGGAGATACTTGTGTTCTCACACAAAGCTGCCGAAATGCTGTTGGATGGCCTAGACTGAGAAACTGGCTCACATCAAGGAGATCAAGATCTTCAACAGACTTAATTTCTGTTAAAATCGACTCACAAACTTTGTGTTCACGGAGGACGGTCACGCGTGCGTCTCGTACAACTCTCGCAGCGTCGACTGTCTGCTGGCTCACGCCGGCGCCCCGGACTCTGCCGGCGGTGCGGCCTTTGTTCGCGCCCAAGCTTCGAAGCGCGCCATCTGACGCTGCTTTTGCGAACTAACAGCGTACTCAGTTGTTTTTGTTGTTGTTGTCAAAGTGAAGACGTTATACAATTGCAAATAAAGTCGGCAGTTTGTTTGCCTTAACAGTATTTTTTTAAAATTTACGAGCGTAACGTCCACCTGGAAAGAAAAACGACCAATGTCCAGCTAAAGCACGCACAGAAGTTAGTTTCCAATGAAAAAGCAGTTTGCTCAACAAAACTCGGGGGCGGCAGCGGGCCTCTTGTCATTATGAAGGATATAGAAGGCTTAGAAATCCGCAAGAATGAGGCGCATCAAGAAGCAAAGCCGAGGAGTTGTAAGCGAGGCGGGGCCAGAGTAGAGTATAAGCATATACAAAAATATGAAGCGAATAGGTAAGAAAAGTGCCCAAAATGGAAGGCAACAGAACGAGAGAAGACAATAGCAGCCACCGACCATTCCAGACAGAAGACAGGAGCGAGGCGGCGAGTTGAGCGAACCAGTCGAGCTGACCGTCGAGACAAAAGGAGTAATGAACGCAGCGCGTGCACAATCCAGGATCTGAAGGAGGAGAGAAGCTGCGGGCGCATCTGAAAAAAAATACTCAATGACTGCACTCGCTTATTCTTAAAACTCAACGAAAGCAAAAACCCTAGCTAATCTACCCTCACCTCCGTAGAAGGATACAGGCGTAATGGATAAAACCCGGATAAACTGCCGCATTAAACTGTTTATATAAACTCCTGTCGTGGCAAGCCATGCGGAAGCCAACTGTAAAAAGCTCAAAAAAGTAGTTTACCATTATTTTGACAGGAAGAAATCGTCCGAAATCTTAAAATAGCGAACAGATTCTAGCATGGAATTAAAACTTAGAGTAATTGCAGCACTTCTGCTCGTGATCGGCTGTTGTGCAACTCTGATGACGTGTAGCTGCCAGAATGACCCGCATTCTAGCTACTCTTTCAAGGAAATCGTTGGCACGACCACTATAAAAGGCTTGAAGCTGCGGGTATTCGAGTTGGGAAGAGGCGTTCAAGTGGCCGAACCGAGAGTCAAGCTCGGTGGGTCTTGCAGCACCCTCAGGTATAACCGTCTTTACCTGAAGTATCAGTTGTCTGTACCGTTTCAAGTGAAAACTCCTGTTCTAAAGAGTACCATGGGCCGCGGAAAAAAATTGGTCGAGTCATCGTTTCTCAGGTTGACGTCAAGTTGAACGCGGCACTCGCGAGTAAGAGTTCGAAGCTGACTGTGATTACAACCAGCAAGCGTGGCAGCTGGAAACTTTTGTTCCTATGCGACACTTACGAGAGGTGCTCAGGACTGCGAGATGAACTCGTGAGCAATCCGTGGTCTCTTCAGCAGGCAGTGCAATTTAACCTGATCGGAGAGGTAGCTAGCTCTGCGGTGATGTTCGAAGCGCAAGCAAGTTTGACTCCATTGAATCTCAAGGACTGCTACAGAGGCCGATGGTTTGTCATTCAGCGACAGGTTAATGGCGATTTGTCATTCAAGAAAAATTGGGACGACTACGTCAAGGGATTCGAACATCCAAAGTCCAATTTTTGGATCGGTGTGTACTCTTAGAATAATCTAAGACTATAACAGCTGCTTTATCAAGGCTAGCTGATTCTGCACAGTTTTAAAATCGCTTACCATGCTTCCATACTGCAGGACTGGAGAGTCTTTTCGCCATCACTGCGACCAAAGAAACCGATGTTACTTGGCGCAATCCCGAGACTACACTTTGTCGACTGAGAATTGAAGCCGAAGGTTTGGACAAGAAGAAGTACTGGGGTGAATATGGCCGATTCCAGGTCTTGAGCGCCGACCAGAACTACCGACTTCGAGTGGGCGATAAGAAAGCGGGCTCAACTATTGACGGTTTCGTCAGGATGCACAATGAGCAGCAATTTAGCACCTACGACAGGGATCACGATACAAATCCAAAAATGTCTTGCTCTCGAGTGTTTGGCTTTGGCGGATTTTGGTTTGGCAGCTGCTTAAGAGTGAACCCCAACGGAGTGGTAACGAAGAGGAACACCAATGCGCCGTTCACATACCAATCCGTTTTTGTTACAGGCAATAAGTGGCCTCAGACTAAGGCGATTGTAATGAAGTTAAAGTGCGAATAACTGAATAACATAATGACTTGTATTTGTTTCGGCATTGACTTTTTCAATGATACTATTTATTGGTGGTGGCTCGTACAGCATTGAGCAAGGCTGTTGATTTTAAAAATATATGGCGATGGTGGTACTCATGCACTTGTCTGTATCTCTAGAGCAAATTAATAAACTAAGAGATTTCAATATGTAGCAACAGTTATGTATGATAGCACAGGCCAGAGATAAGTGCTCGTGAGCTGGAAGGATAAGTTTTCAGTGCTCAGTATAGCATTTCTCAAGCCAATTGAGCCTAGAAGAAAGCTGTAAAGACTTCACTTAGTATGCGTGGCAGAAAGATGCTCATGCGATAGCATGATAAAATCATTCATATATGTATTTGTCGAAATAGTCAATCGTTTGGGGACTGTAAAATAGACATATTAGTCACGTGCATGTACGCACAAAAGAACAAGCGAAGGAGAGAGTTAAAGAGCACGATGGTAAAGTGTACGCAGCACCCCCAGCACCCCACACAACACAAGCAATTCAAACTAATCCTTAGTGGGAAAATCAAGCTATTGAAGACTTGATTTTCATTGTCTATGGCCAAAAAGGGGGATCTGTGGAGCAAACAGTTTGAGAATTTCGACGCGCAATTCATCCTTTCCACAGTTGTGCAAGCCTTAGACCATAGAAAATAACAAATTGCATTAGACAAACATAGATATGGCAGACGAAGAATTTAGCGAGCAGAGCAGTGACGAAAGTTTTGCTACAGCCCAAAATGCAGTGGATGAGCAGAATCCTGCACGGTGAGAACCCTATCGCAAGATAGGCAATACAACCTGATCGCTGCCATCGAGAGAGGTGATAGTGCTGAGCACATTTCGCTATCGCTGGACGTAAAGAGAAAAACAGTCTATTTGATCAGGCGTCGCTATGAAATCACGAGACTCACGGGGTGGAGATCTGGAAGAGCAATACATCCAACTGCTTCTTTCATCACTGGATAGCAATCCTCTAGTGACGCTGAAAAAGTAGCAACGCAAGCTGACTGACACCTATCCAGGCCTCAAAGTGAGCACTACAACTGTAAGCCGGACCTTGGACAAACAGCTGATTACATTGAAGTGCCTTGGTCGAGACGCCGATGTGCCAGTGGTCAGGAATAGTCCTGAAAACCGGGCACGCCGATGACAATTTGCTCACTGGCTCACTGGTGTTCCACCTGAACGTCACCTCATCTATGTTGATGAGACCGGTTTCAACATTTGGACTCGCCGGTCCCAAGAACGCAGCAGACGTGGCCAGCGAGTCCGACGTGTTTTGCACACGCAGCGTGGGATTCAGGTCAATTTACTGCAGGCAGTGGCACCAAATCTCGGCTTGGTACACCACAAGATTGTCGGTCACACACTGACTGCAAACGTGTTTCGACCATTGTCGAGGAGCTGCTCCATGCTTTCTAAAATCGAGATGATGTAGACAATGCCGACAACTTCTTAGTCATCGTCGATGGAGCTCGCTTGCATAACGGGCTGAGGTCCCCCAGCAGCTTGAGCTGAACTGGCAGGTTGCAGTACTGCCTCCATATTCTCCATTCTGAACCCGACCGAGTGTGCGCATTCCTGTTTGAAGGCGGCCATCAAGCGGCAACTTGCGCAGCCACATGTGAAAATCGAATTGGACAATCTACCGCCA
The DNA here is from genome assembly GCA_002269645.1 of Macrostomum lignano. Taxonomy (NCBI): domain Eukaryota; kingdom Metazoa; phylum Platyhelminthes; family Macrostomidae; genus Macrostomum; species Macrostomum lignano. The sequence continues at coordinate 85,065 of NIVC01003149.1, forward strand.
GAGACAACACTGCTCGAGTGGCGCGTACTCGTTCTTCATCGGATTGCGGAGGAGGCAACGTCTGAGATCACAGTAGCCAAATGCGGCGGCTGGTTTCGGCAGATGCTTCGCTTTATCTCTCGCTGCTTAAACGAGGAAGAAATTCTCTTAACATTGATCGGCTTTGATTTCAATCTGTCCAACAGTTTTGATCGAGAGACACGATTGTTCTCGGCATATACTGTATGCCATGGTTTTGCCTTTGCCTATTTTGATTGGTTTCTCTGAAACCAAGGTGTTAATGTCAAATCATTTTTTGATATGCCATCTATTTGCAGCCGTTATTTCATTGAAGTTATTCGTGAAGGATATACGAGCACTGTAAAAAGGATTGATTGCGCGCCCAAATCATGGAGGAAAGAATAGAATGGAGTGCTAATCTGAGCCAGTTATTTTTATCTCGCTCGATTTTCGCTTTAAACATCCCTTCCCCCCCGTTCCTTCCTATTGGCTGAAAGCATATTTTGATACGAGCTCGTACTATGCTGGGACAGACCTTTCAGAGGGGAACGAAAACGAAAACGAGACGAAAAATACTTTGTCTATGGCAGTCAGTCACGAGCCAATAGGAAGGAACGGGGGGGGGGGGAAGGGATGTTAAAAATTACGATCGAGCGAGATAAAAATACATATAACTGGCTGAGATTAGCACTCCATTCTATTCTTTCATCTATGGCCCAAATTCTCAAATTGGTTGCTCCATAGCCCCTGTTGTGTATAAGTGCATGATATTCGAAAATGTTATTTTATGTCTATGGACATTAACACTGTTCAGTTCAGCTCTGAGCAAAGAAGAGCCAAGGTCCGCTCGTTCTGAAGCAGTACGTTCTGGTGACAAAAAGATAAATTGCACTGAGCTGACAAAAGGCACAGAGGCTGACGATTTTGCTCAAACGCTATCCATCGGAATTGCAGCTAGCAGCAGTCTTTTGTGGCACAAGGACTTTCAGATCGGCTATCTTAGAGCAAGAATGTGTATCGACACGGGCAGCCAAATCACAGCTTTACCAAAGGATCTAGCCATCAAAACCGGTTTCGAAATTCAGAAAGATTCCACATTAGCTTTGAAGGTTTACGGTGGCCTGAGTACAACCGCGTTAGGCGTACTGAGAAATGCGACCGTCACGGACAGCAGCGGTAACAGCGCCGTTGGCGATATCCTAGTCGGACAGCCCGGCACACAGTGCATTCTGGGAATGAACTTCATCAAAGCATTTTCTCTCATCCCGGAGATCGATCTGAAGTGCAGTCCAGTTACCTGCAACAATTCTGATGAGTTTACCGCTAGCTTTCGACTTAAAAACAACGCCTCATTCGAAGGAATGTGTTACCGTGCTCGTTCTCTGCCATTTTCCATGAAAGTTATGGTGGAGGCCGAATTGAGCAGACTGCTTTCTGCTGGTATAATCTACCCTGTGGAAAACCCTACCGTTTCGTGTCCAATAGTACCCGTTCTCAAGCCCGAAGGGTCGGCCAGACCCATCCGAATCTGTGGAGATTACTCGGTGACGCTGAACAGGCTCATCGATCCTGATCAGTACAAACTTCCTAAGCTTGAGGAGATTCTAGCAGCTATTCCAAATGCAAAGCACTATTCTGTGATCGATTTAGAAGACGCGTACTTGCAGATTGGATTATCGGAGGACAGCCAACGATTGACTTGTATTTCCACTCATGTGGGCCATTTTGCATTCCGAAAGATGCAGTTCGGAATATCCGCCGCTCCGTTAATATTTCAAGAGGTGATGGATAAACTGCTGAGAGGTATACCATACGTAGCTTCTTACCAAGATGACATCGTAATCGGGACTCCAAGCGCTAGTGAGCATCACAGAGTTCTTTCACTGGTAAAGGGCAGACTTGCTCAACATGGGTTTAAAATTAATGTCCACAAGTCTCAGGAGTTCAAGGATCGCGTCAAGTTCTTGGGCTTCGTACTCACTAATGGTCAACTGCAACCAGATCCTGCAAGGGTCAAGGCACTAAATGAGTTGGCAGAACCAAGAGACAAAGATCAACTAAGGAGTGCGGTGTCTACCTTGCGTCACTACGGATTGTTCTGCCCGAATTTCTCACTCATCGCAAAACCACTTTACCATCTTCTAAAAAAGCATGTACCATGGAATTGGACCGACCTTCACACAGATGCTTATCAGAAGTTAAAGTCCAGTATACCTCAAGGCAAAATCGTATCTTATGACATCACCCAACCTCTGTTTTTGACGTGCGATGCCTCTAAAGACGGAATTGGTTATGTGCTTTCCCACGATGAAAATCAGCAGCAAGTCGTCTGGCTCGCAAGCCGAATACTAACATCCGCTGAGTCGAATTACTCGAATATCGAACGCGAAGCACTTGCCATTGTCGAAGGTGTTAAATATTATCACCAGTTCCTAGCAGGTCGACACTTTAAGATAATTTCCGATCATCGCCCACTAATGTTTATTTTCAATCCTGGCAAGATCTCAGAGCGCGTATCAGCCAGATTGCAGCGCTGGGCATTGACTTTGAGCGCCTACAACTACCAAGTCATCTATTCAAAGGGGGAGACAATGTTTGCAGCTGATACCTTGTCGAGAATCCCAAGTACTGGAAAATGTCCTATCGTAAATTCAGTGAATCTACTGGAGATAAACAACCTCGAAGAATTCAGAAATTCCGAAGAACTTCTCAAACGTATTCCCCATTCAAAAGATTCTGAAATAGTTCTGCTGAAAAAGTTCATAACACAAGGCTGGCCAGAATACCCTCCCAAACACATGCTTCCATACAGCAAGGATCGATCCGAGTACACAATACAGAACGGAATTGTCTTCAGAGGCATTCGGATTGTACCACCATCTCAACTGAGGCGCGAAATCCTGCACCTGCTTCATGAAGGACATCCAGGAATCGTGAGGATGATCCGAGTTGCGCGCCAATATTTCTGGTGGCCTTCAATCGACCTGAGCATCAACAGTTTTGTCCAGAGGTGCCCGATTTGCCAGCTAAACGCCAGGAAAAAGCCCAATGCAAATCTGGCTAGCTGGTCTGATGCTGAAGAGTTTTTCGAGCGCGTTCACCTGGACATCGCTTTCTACAAGGACTACAAGTTCCTGGTGCTGGTTGACGCTTTTTCGCGCTGGATCGACATTCAGACACTTGGATCCATCACGTCTTCTTCGGTTATCAGTGTGTGTCGAAAGACTTTCAAATACGTTGGGTTGCCCAAGTTTCTGGTGACCGACAACGGGACCAACTTTCGATCTGAGGAGTTTCAATCATTTCTGAAATCAAACAAAATTCAACAAATCCTCACGCCACCTGGGCACCACCAGTCCAACGGTCTCGTTGAGCGCATTATTCAAGTTTTTAAGATGGCTCTCAAGTGTTCATCTGGTGAAGTCGATGTGGAACACTCAGTTGCTTCTTTCTGCTTAAGACAAAACACCACACCTTCTTCAATCGGTGCGATTCCTGCCAGTCAAGTTTTTATAAAAATTCCACGTACCCGTCTATCAGCTACGTGCACAGAACTGCATCAGCCAGCGGAAGACTCTTCCAAACCAGTCTACATCCGCATCGAGACTAAATCTAGCAAGGCTGGGGAGAAGATCACTTCCAAGTTCGGTTCAAATACATCTACTGATAGCCGAAACAGAATGGTGCATCAATCTGACATCAATGCGAGGACGGCCACGGCGGATGAGGAACCACCGGTTCAAACTACCCCGGAGTCTGATGAGTCTCCTGTTCCTTCCTCCGGTGCGTCAGTACCAATCGTACCCGATTTGCCAAATTCTCATGCAACAGCCAATCCACGGGTTTTTCGACGGAGTACTCGTCTACGCAAAACACCCGACAGACTGACTTACTACTGACTGCTACAAGCGTATCTTATGAACAGATTGACCCAGTAAAACTAACTTCATTGTTTGGAATCTTTGGTCGGGGTGTTGTGTATAAGTGCATGATATTCGAAAATGTTATTTTATGTCTATGGACATTAACACTGTTCAGTTCAGCTCTGAGCAAAGAAGAGCCAAGGTCCGCGCGTTATTATGGATCAAGAAAAATACACGCGCCTGCATGCCGCATCTTTTTAGCAGCTCCTGCGTTATTAAGTCTCGGTCACTCGAAATGCTAAACTTATAACAGCCCCTTTTTTGGGCCATGGACAATGAAAGGTAAGTCTTCAATAGCTTGATTCTCCCAATATGGATTAAATTGGCTTGGAAAATGTTTTATCTGCGGTGGTGGGTTATTTCTTTAAAGAACTGCATAGGAAAAATTTTTAAGTTTGTTACTGCCGTTTTTAGTATATTGAATCATCAAAGGGGAACGTACATGTAGATTTTTTTAGAATGGCGTAGTAAATGTGAATGTACATGTACGAACGTATAGATATGTAAGCATTATAACAGAAATTAAAGTCTTTAGAAGTATTCCGCAACTAACCATCACGTCGATACAAGTACTTGTACGAGTAAAGATTAGAATTATCTCTTTCCTATGCTCCGTGTGATTTACAAGTTAGAATTGATAACGCTCATTCTTTTACACAGTCTTCGGTACATGTATTTATTATACGATGCCTCTGGGACACAATTAGCAGAAAATTGTCATTTCTCGTTCATTTAATTCGGCCATGGGCATTCCATTAGACGGCCACTTAGCTCAGTTTCCTGTGCAAGTTTCTATGCCAAAGATATGATCTGTCATCATTTGCGTTCCCGTGGTCTATTTATCTTTTTTCCTATGTTACGATAATCCTGTTCCTTCATAGATTGACACAAAGATCAATTTTATTGCCAGCGTGAAACGCAATAACCGAAATCTTGTAATATGGGCACCATATTTGGTAAATCTTCTGGGTAAATCACTCGTATTAGGTAAAACAGTCGATCAAACATTTTATACATTGGGACTTCCTCATCGCATGATCCCGCACAGGGATGCAATCATAAAAATATTACCAAAGCAAAAATTTATTGCGCTATTGTTTTCAATGTCTACCCAAACTAGCTCTCGTAAAGCCAAATTAAGGCACGTTTACAGTTACTAAATTACTATTCATTGCACATTCGTCAAACGAACATATGCGTAGGAATGGGGGAAAGTGAGACCATGCGTCCTCCCCACACTTTGCCAACAATGGTAACTGGCCCTTCCATAGTTTAAATGCAAAATGTTGACTTTTTTCTCATGTTTTACTCTTATTTCTGGTTTTTGCTGCTTTGCAGGAATGCATTTTTCTGCAGGACGACAGAACATAGTGCCTGCGGCGCCAAAATGAGTGCCTGCGGCTCTAAAATGAGTGCCTGCGGCGCCAAAATGAGTACCTGTGGCGCTAAAATGAGTACCTGCGGCACCAAAATGAGGGCTGACACCGATTCTGAAAATAATCGGTACGTACATGATAATGTGCATTTCCTATATAAAAATAAATAAATCTAACTCGACGGGGGTGTGCGCCCTGTGCGTCCCCCCTTCCTAAATCCGCCACTGAACCTAGCCCTCAGTTTTTGAAACGTTCCTACGCATATGCAAACGAATAATGTACGGATCAACTACTAATATGTACTCGTTAAAATCGAACTGTCAAAAACAATGAACTGCAAGCAAGGAGTCAAGCGATTCAAGCAGAAATACTTGCATAATTTATGGCGTAGTTAATAAGCAAAAAGTTGAACAGCTCATATAATATTATTTCGTATTTTGCATGAAAGGCATGTATGCGTTGCAGTTAATACATGTAACAGTAAACGCTTTCTGCTGAGCTAGGATCGAGTTTTAAACTGACCCTACCGGGATCTTTCACTGGTTGGATTCGATGGCCAAGAGATGTCTAATTAGAAACGATCAGTGGGAAATATTAGCGAAGCAAAACTATAGTACGATATTGCAGTCAAACGTGTTATCCTAGGATTGGTCACATCACAAGCTCCAAAATCGTTATCAGGTGAATCAGAAGACAGCTAGACAATCTTGTCCAATGAGTACAAGAGGTTCTGATTGGACTGCAGCAAAGTATAAAAAGAAAATGCTAGGTTAAAACAAAACGTTTTCTATGCTAATATAGAAGTGAGAAAAGCTAATTTTGTGAAATAACAAGCTAATTTCGTGTCTCTTCTGTGATTTTTCTCAACAATGTTCGTCTTCTTCCCTCTGGAATCGAAGCCCTACCGCTATAGCCGAATGCTGTCAATTTTAATCTGTTTCGGATTCGTCATCGGAATGGTGAACAACGTTGAATCATTTCGTCTTTTCGATGATGCGCTGAACATCGCGGATAAGAGAATTGTCACTGGGGGTGAGGGTAAGTATATTTGATCAAAGTTTTTCATCGATTAAAAAACTACAAAGACCAGAAATATTGTAAATGTTTAAGTTGGAACACGAAAATATGCTTCAAAATTCGGCTGATTTCAATCAATTTTGCCAAAAAAGCGACCTAGTTTGCCCATAGCAAAGAAAACACCACAGACATACATAGCAAGATCAAAGAATGGCCCAGCGTGGACCTTATAACAGGATTTCAGCGAAGGACCGGCAGCGATTGATTCAAAGCATATCAGGATGGAGAGGACTGGCAAGATTTCGGTAGGCTGTTGGGCATCTCACGAAGAACCGTGACTTACATATAGTTGGACAATTCAACGCAACCGGTCGTATAGAGTCTCTGCCTCGCGGAGGTGCCAAGCGGAGGTCCCTTAACAATGCTATGATTGAGAGCATTTGTGCCTACGTCTCCATTATAAACTCGCTGTTTATTGTTCACTGTTACAGTTTATTTCGTCACACTTCCGAAATGATTCTCAATAAAAATTCTTCTTGGCTTGCTATGGGCAAACTAGGTCGCAGTTTTGGCAAAATTGATTGCAGTTTTCAAAGAGTTCTCTGTGGCTGAAACTCTGGTCATGACTGAGCAGACTTGGCCTAGACAGCAAAATTATAAGTGATATTTTTCCGCAGGCAAAATTGATTGCAGTTTTGGCACACTACGACTCGTATAGATCGCAAAAAGGTATAGTACAATAGCACATCTTATCTTATTTCGCATCTCTTGTCTCCCGACTCCTCTCGATCTCATCTGGCCAGGTAAAAAAGTTTTTATTACTGCACTGCGCCCTGCTTCCCGAACAAGACGCAGACTCTTCGAAACCTACTTTTTTAAAAAGCATAGCTAATTGCAGTTGAACTAAGTACATGGACATTAAAGATTCCGTTTTCTTATAGAATGATAGAACCCTATATAGGCATTTCCAGTAAACAGCACCACGCAAAAATTGCGAACTACTTGTTGTTGTTGTTAAAACTCTTTAAACCTCTTGACTCAGGGACTCCTTTAACGACGTCTGGGCAAACCAGTCTTGAAAAAACACTGAAAGACGTGTCTGAAAGGCAATAAAATTTTGCTGGATCTATCAATCAAGCAAGTATCGATAGTTTCAAGTTGATATCCTATATTATCTTGCTAGGCACGCTCAAAGAATCAAATCCTGCAGGCTTAAAAGCTGAGGTAATGCACGATAGCATGATACTCGGAATCGCCTTTTTGTGTTACACTTACACGACTTTTAATACTTCTGTCACGTGCTGGGAAGGACTTTCGTTTGCTTACACACCATATACCCTCTTTGAAGGATATAATATTTCAATATTTCGACTGGAGCCATCAGATCATTGAAGCTCATGAGTTGCCTAAAAGAAACTGCTCGTAAATGTTGAGGTTGAAGCGCCACTTTTTCAGAGTCACACAAATTTTGAAATTATACTCGTGTTTGGAATAGCTACTTTTCATAATATTCAGTAGGCAATAGTAAGCATAAAAATTAAACTTTATTGAGACGAGCTGTAGCCAATCGGAGAATTTAATTTATTGAAGTATTTGCTATGGATCATGGGTTGGCAAACTCCGGCCCGATCCGGCCCTCGGGTCTTTTGAAACTTCAATATGATAGCAATCTGGCCCGATCAATGTTTATATCTCTTGTCAGCGCTCTTCTTTCTAATGTACTCTCTTCCTCTCTCCTCTCTTGTCTTCTCTATTATCTCTCTCATCTACTCTCTTCTCTTCTCTATTATCTCTTTCATCTCCTCTCTCCTCTCTTCTCTTTTCTTTTATCTCTCTCCTCTCTCCTCTCCTCTCGTCTCGTCTTCTGTCTCCCCTCTCCTCATCTCCTGTCTCCTCTTTTCTCTCTCATTTCTCTTATCCTCTCCTCTCTCTTATTCTCTCTACTCCTCTCTTCTCCTTTATTTTAATGCCTTTCCCGTCTCTTATCTCCCTTCTCTCTTTTTCATTCCCTCTCTTCTCTTCCCTCCTACGGCCCGCGGTCAATCTCTATGTTCTCTATCAGGCCATTAAGGTAAAATAGTCTGCCGACCACTGCTACAGATGCATGATGGCCTACATGTATGTACGTGTAAATAGCATAAAAGTCTATCATTAAATTAACTCTTAAATAATCATTATTGTCTCAACGTTTCTCAATGTTACACTGAAGTATCTCAAACAATTGCCTACTTATCCGTGTTCCACCCGCAGATCCACTTCGATCGGCTCGTCTAAACGCAATTTGCTCAAACTTGTGCCGAAAAATATTCCGAACGGGTGGTGCATTCTGCAGCGGTCTGTTTACTGTTGCCTTGGGCTACCCGGACTGCGTTTGCAATCAAAGCTGTCAGGCTTAAAACCTGGGGGGACGCATATAAAAATTACCGTTTGATTAGCTGACGAGAGACAAAGGGGTTGTTGAGTAACTGTTTATCGCCATCATCGCGATCACCTAACTACGCCATGCCTCTCTAGATCTGGAAGGCCACTCTTGAAAATATACATGTTAAGAGTATATTTTCCCAAGTTAGATAACATCTATTGATATTTACACAAAAAGAAGAGCATTGCTCCAATTGGACGCGTACCTTCTGTTTCAGCTATCAGTGGTAGCAAATCAATTCAAGAAAAAATTACATCATGCAATATTGATGTAAAAGCAGTCTTTAAAGTAGCTGAAGCAATTACGCAACCGAAGAATTAAACTGATAGACAATAAAATCAACAGTACTTTCTTCGTTCTTTAAATACTTTATAAAAAAGATCACGAGCTGCATGCAGTGCAGACACACACTAAATTTATTACTGACATATTCGAGCGTAACAGTGAAATGTAACAGAATTAGGAAGGTAAGCTACATGTCAGACTATACATGTAGAAAAAGCACTTAAAGAATGCATCAAATATTGTTTGTCCTTAAATGTATCTTAGGATGAAAACCAGCGTGGTTTATGCATTGGTGTATACAACTATTTCTCGCTACAATTACTACCATTGTAAATTAAGTTTATACCCGATTTACTGCCAATTCTGAATTGTTTACTTCTACGAGCGAGCGTATAGTATTTTAGCATAGATAGAAACTATTTTATCAAGACGTTTAATTCACTGCAGCGCGCAATCACCAAGATGGGTTCCAGAAGCAACCGAAAATATCACTAAAATGCAGTAGACGCTACACAATCTCCCTCAGATTTAACTGCTTCTGTCTCTTCACCCCCTAAAGACGGCTTTGAGCACAACCGAAGAAGCTATAGGAAATGGTCATTATGGTCCTGGGTTCTTGGGTCTAGGTGCAGCTTTGTAGAACTTAGTCAGTCTGGTCACACATTCCCTTGTGGGCCGTTTTAGACCTTTGCAGGAACTATTCTGCAATCGTCAAGAGTAATGGAGCCAAACTTGATGAATTTTGCGAGACCGTCAACCACTTTGCCTCTGCCTTCCTCCTTGCAAAGACAAAGGCCACGACTTGTTGAAGTTCATTTACACTGGATTGTTCGAGTTTCCCATCCATCCTGTGGCAAATGTACTTGATTCAAACCATGAAGTAGCTTAGTGTTACTCGTAGCGTATTCCAGAAGTTTTATAATATGATGAGAACTACTTCAATTCTAGAAATCGCACTCGAGTCTCATTTCTTCTGAATCTTATTCCAAGTAGGCTATTTTTGTGTCTTAATTTTTCTTTATTTAATAATTTACAAGGATTACTGCACTTGATAAACCAAAGATTATTGCACTTGATAAACCAAGGATTATTGCACTTGATAAACCAAGGATTACTGTACCTGATAAACCAAGGATTACTGCACTTGATAAGCTAAAGATTATTGCACTAGATAATAAAATGATTTGTGTACTATCTAATAAGCGGATTATTGCGCTGGAATAAAAAGAGATTATTACGCTAGCTGAGACATGGATTATTGCACAACCTCAGAAAGCGATTATTGCATTAGCAGAGGAAATATTTGCACTAGCTACTTCCTGTCTGGTGGATGCATGCTATCTGTGGGATACTTTGCTATTGTATCTGGGGGGGGGGGTGCTTACTATTGGGGGATGCTTGCTCTCGAGGGGGAAGGGGTACTGACTCTTTGGGAAAGGGGGGTACTAGCTATACATGTATCTACATGTATGGGATTCTTCGTATACAGGGATGCTTGTTATTTAGGGATTCTTGTTATCTGCAGGATTCTTGCTATCTGGATGATGCTTGCTATCTGCAGCATGCTTGCTATCTGGGTGGATGCTTGCTATCTGCAGCATGCTTGCTATCTGGGTGGATGCTTGCTATCTGCAGGATGCTTGCTATTTGGGGGGATGCTTACTATCTTGGCGGATGCTTGCTATCTGCAGAATGCTTCCTATCTGCAGAATGCTTGCTATCTGGGGGAGGGGGGATGCTTACTATCTTTGAGGATGCTTGCTATCTGGGTGGATTCTTGCTATCTGCAGGATGCTGCTATCTGGGGGATGCTTACTATCTTGGAGGATGATTGCTATCTGCGTGGAGGCTTGCTATCTGGGGGATGCTTGCTGTATTGGAGGATGATTGCTATCTGCGTGGAGGCTTGCTATCTGGGGGAATGCGTGCTGTCTTGGGGATGCTTTCTATTTAGGGGGAATGTCTGTGTGTTTGTGAAATTTAGGGGGAATTTAGGGGGAATCTTTGTGAAAATCATATTTTGTTGTCTTTCTGTTAATTTAAAAAAAGAGATTCATAGCAAGCATCTTTGTCCGTGACAATTTTACTCGAAAAAGGTGATTTATAAAACTGAAGAAGGAATTGGTTCTTAAGAAAATGTGCTTTTTTATTTGTTTTATATTGCTCCTTGCTTATTGCGCGGCCCCGAAGGGGGGCACTAGATTGCTAGTAATAATCTATAATCTATTTATATTTTCTAACACATACTGTACTTCGTTTTATTGGTACATTATTTTGTCAAGTTGTATACGCCTAGAGATAAAATTGCCTGGACTGATTTTCATTTACAATCATCTGCTTGCTACTTTTATCACCAAGGAGTCCGGAAAATGATCTTCAGTCGGCTTTTTGGTTATGATTTATGCTCGTACGATCGTCTGGTTGTCACTTCTGGCGACGGATGTCTTGCGTAGGCAGTTTTGGCAAACATTTTTGCCTGTTTTACTAATTCGCTAGCACCAACCCGTGCAAACCGGCTCCACCAAACCAAACTCTCTCGAAGTCGGGTTCCCAACTATAGGTACACTGAACTAACCTGCCGACTACATGTAGTGTCGTTTAGCTGTCAACTTCGGATTTGGCATTTCCTTCAAGCTGAGTTGGAGCAAAAGGTAACCGTTCACTGTTGATTTTGAACTTTCAGCACATAAAGAAGAGAATTTACAAGCAGTCTCAGCGGCCGATTTGTCATACCAAGCGTCGGATTTTCTGATTGGACAAGCATGGGATGACTAACTCGACTCTGATTGGTTAAGCTCAAGACCCCAAATCACTCTTCGGACGACCTCTCAAACCCAGGAAGTTTGACAGATGCGGTCAGAAATCATAAAAAAACAGGGGGAAGAAGCAGGCCAAAACTGCTTTTGCCAGACATCCTGGTGCAAAATGTGACAGCTAGACGAGCATAACCATAAGTGCGCGGGCACTGTTAGGGGGTTTGTTTGTTATTGCTATTGCGTGCATGTTGGGGGGTAGGCACCACCCCGTTCTACCTAAAAATATATTGGCATGCGCAGTGAGGTGAGACTCACGCTATTTGGTTACTCATTCTCGAAACCACGCTCTGATGGCAGCCGTTTCATCATGGCCAAATCAGAGTTTAGCGGCGAATCCACTGTGAGAATGTGGCTCAGCACGTTTGAGGACTTCACGGATGACTGCGAATGGGACGATAAGAAGAAGGCGAGAAGCTGAAACTGCTGGTGACAGGCGAAGCGCCAAGCTTCGTCTGGGAGCAGCCGGTGGACGTGGCAGCCAGCTACGAGCAGGTGAAGTAAAAGTTGATCGGGAGCTTCGGCATCAGCCTGAGCTGCTACAAAGAGCGAAAGCGGCAGCCAAACGAATCACTGAGGGAGCTGGCCTACAACCTGAAGCTTCTCCACCTTCGCGCTCGCCCGGATGACTCTGTAGCAGCCCGAGAAAAAGGATTTGGAGTTTCGCTTGATGCGCCTCCTCCCAGCGGTCGTGAGAGATGCGCTGCTGAAGGACAAGGACGCTGACTCGTGCTCGCTCGCAGATACCGTCGACCGAGCTGCGTGACTTGAGCAGGTGGGCCACTTGAGTTCGGCTTCAGCAGCTTCTGTAGCAGTTGGAGGACAAGATGATAAGCTAGCTGGAGCAGCAAATGCAGCAGCGACAGCCAGCATCCGAGCGGGCTCATACGACAGGGACAGATGTCACAAGGTTGGCATCAAGTGATACTGCTGCGGCGAGCTGGGCCACATCGCCAGGCGGTGCCCGAAGATGATCGGCAGTCGTTGCAGCCGGTGCTCAGGCAAGGGCCACACCGCAGCGGTGTGCCGACACCAGCTGACAAGCCGCAGGGAAACTTCTGAGGGTTGGCAGCCTTGGGCCAGCACCGACCCACTCTAAAGGGGCCCGCGTCGCGCCTTCCGTCTTCGGTGCGTCTCGGCAGTCTGACAGCGCCGTCTCTGCTCGACACTGGCGCCCAAGTTTCATTGATGGATAAGTCCTTCTTCGACAGACTGGCCTGTCAGATCGACTCCACTAATTTTGATGCCTTGCTGACAGCGGTTTACGGCTTGAGGCTACGCTGCTTCAGCCAGTCGGCAGTGTATGTGTAACAATTGGCAAAACCATCCGAGTGCGTCATCGCTTCACGGTAGTGGACGGCATCCATCCGGCATGGACTCCATAGGCCAGGTGTCGCAGGCGATGGCCATTGAATTAAAAAGAGGGTATCGATTGTCAAGTTCGATGGCACCACGGTGCCCTTCAGCAGTAAGCCAATCCGGGCCGACTGTTGCCTTGTGCCGAGTGTTCCAATGGCTCAGGTGGCCTCGGACGAGTGTCGCATACCGGTTAAAATGTACAATCTGGTGGAGGAGCCCGTGCTACTGTACGCCAACAAGGCAGTCGACACTTTCGAAGGCGCAATGCCCGACGGGGAGGGTCACAAGGAGACGGCTCACGAGACCCCCGTCGGGTGGAACATCAACGCAGAGCTACAGGTACCTGGACCGGATACGGCAGCTGCTAGAGCGCAACGAGGACTTGTTCGCTAAGCACGAGTACCACCTGGGCACGACGGAGCTGCTACAGCACCTAGATTAAACTGGGGGCAGGAACGTGGCCGCACCGGCAAAACCTGCGCCGCCTTCCTCTGTCTGTGCAGGACCAGGTGGATGTCCTTTTAAATAGTAAAAAGAATACTGAATACTGAAAGCTAGCCTACTAAGAGTAAGAGAACAGAATGGAACTCAGCTGCGATTCTAAGATTGAAAGAATGTGCGTTCTGATCATACGCTTAGAGACTAGGAGTTATGATATGGGCTCACTATCAAGAAAATAAAGAAATGCCTTCAATTAAGTGCATCTTCACTAGTTCTGCGTTTTAATCTTCAGCATTTAATCTCTTAAGCGACTCTCACGTAACAGTTAATCGATAATTATTTTCAAATCAGCAGACTGGAAGTTAATCGAAACAGTCATGATTGAGATGTTTAAAATGCTAGTGTCTGATAGTCTCTGGAGCTTCTAGTTGGCATGCCAACAGCACTAACTTTTTTAAAACACCAACTGCTGGTTGTTATAAAACACTGTACGAACCCAGGACGCCTGCTAGTGCTATTAATCACAGAAATCAAATTCACGAGAGTGGAGAAGTTAAATCTTTGCGAATTCATTTTTACCCTTAATAACTAAAAAAAACACAAAAACGCAAAGCTACACCACCATTTGTACTTTCTGTCTGACTATTAAAGCTAGTATCGAGTTGACGGATAAGCGTTTATCTGAAAGCTAATACGCTCGTATACTTGAGGGATCTACAGGAGCATCGTGCAGAGATTTAATTGGACACCCATGCAGTCCCAATCCCAAACAGGCGCGTCGCCACCGAGGGACGTCCCCCCTGTAAAGCTCTGGGGGACATGCCAATGCTTTGTCCCCCCACCCCACCTTGTGAGTCGTGATGTAATCAGTAATTTTTCTTCAGGGCGCCAAAACAGCACCTTCGGCGCCAAAATGATTGCCTTCGGCGCCAAAATGAGTGCCTGTGGCGCTAAAAGGAATGTCTGCGGCGCCAAAAGGAGTGCCTGGGGCGCTAAAAGGAGTGCCAAAATTTAGTCATGTACATGTAATATTAAATTCTTAGCTTTGTCCCCCCCAACATAAAATTCATGGCGACGCCCCTGGTCACAGAATTAAAAACACAAACAATTTCACAACTTCTTTGTTTGATAAGCACAACGACTACTTATAAAGCTTGGATAGTTATATAAATCTCATATATTTGTGCAAAGGAATGCAAATAATAGAAACTGATGTAGAAAAAAAAACAATTACTACAACAATCACCGATGCCACAGATGCAAATGAATTCTTAAATTGATGAAAATAAACTGCTTACCATGCACGTAGCATCCATATTTTGCCGCCATCGAATTGCGTATTGCTGTTAATAACAACAAACGGGGCTGTCATCAATGAATGTCACTCTTCCATCGAATTACCAAACTCATCGCGTGAAGCTAAACTTTTGGCAGAATAGACAGTCAAACTCGCGTGGCCTACATGCGGTCCGCGGCAATGAGTTAGGAGCTGGTGATGAACGAGCAGCAGTCAAGGAGTACGAACAAAACCAAGCGAAATAGGTAACGCCGTTACTTCGACAAGCCAAACACCGTTTCCCCTGACAGTCCATAGATAGAGAGAGACAGACAGACAGAGACAGACAGACGTTAATAAATGCCGATAAAGACTGTCAGGGAAAATCGGCCTCTGATGACGCTAAATGAAAACTGCGCGCTCCATCTGATGAAACGGGCAAAAGGCGAATTCCATGATGACATCAGGTTGCACATACTAGCGCGATGTTGTTCACTTGTGCGTCGGCATCAAGCGCACCTCAATCGAAAAGTGTTACAATAGGAAAAAATGTAATTTCTATAACTTTGCCTAAAAAAGAATACAAAGTTACACTGTCAAATACAACTGTGGCATCGAATGAAAGTTACAAAGCACAGGTGAGGTGTATAGTACAAAATTACGAAAATAGGAGGGTATTTTACATAAAGGGCATGTACAGCCTAAAAAAGTTAAACTATGAAAGAAAAAATAGAAATTAACAGCAATTAATCACAGTTATAGCACTTTGTTGATATAATATAAAAAACAAAGTAATAAGAGATTAGTATTATAGTTGTGACAAAACATGCTTGTAGATAACCACAAATCTCTTCTAATTTGGACAATGAATATGCTGACTTCAGCTCATAGGCCAGACAGACTTCAGTCTTAAGGGCTTGAGCAGGTAGGTTTATTGAGCGACTAGGTGAGTCCATCCCACGAGATTTTATATTATACTTGAGTAGTAAGGCAGCTTCAGCATTTTGGGCTTGCACCATAGTACTGAAAAGAAACAATATAGAATGAACATTTTATATTTGAATTGATCTTTAAGATTTATTCGAAATCTAAGGACAGATAGCCACTAACTAGTAGAAAGGACAAAAAAGATAATACTAGAAATATACAAGAGTTGATACAAGTACTAAGGCTAGGCCAAATTCATTTTTTAATACTAAAATACACAATAGTTAACAAATGATAATTCTAAGTCATTTAATAAAAATAGAATAAAGGAAACAAAAGATAAAAGGAAAATAGGGAAAAGAAAGACCAAAATAAATAAGGATCTAATATAAATATTATTTTTGCAATAGGCCAAATTTTGTATATAAAATAGATTAAAGTTAGTTTCTCATTTAGTTTAAATCATGTTATGTTTGAAATAATTTATAAAACACTAACAAGCAAAACAATTGTTGATAAATTTGGATATATAGCTTAGACAACTAGTGGTTACTAAACACTTTGTCAATTTACACTTTAGTTATCTACTTTGAAAATATAACATGCTGTCAACTAGCCAATTGACATGCTTTAAAGTTTGGTCAATTCATTATCCACTGTTAAAAATAATTATAGATTCAATTTATTTGGATAACAAAGTTTATAAGATAACAAGCGTCTAAAAATGCAACTAGTGTCATAAGAGCTAATTTTTACTTAGCAACCTAAACAAAGTAATATATATATTGTAAGCTATTTAAAGCTAAAGGAAGGTTAATTTTCACTTTAATATTATATATAAAATAGATATACTAGAACTAGAGTCTGGATACTATTTATTACTAAGCCTATAGATATATATATTTAGTTTGAATAAAATTTTAACTAAGGCCTAGTTTTTTTCATGCTGTAGATATCTGCTATTCTAGTTTATAGTCCAACTGCACATAAGACTAAACAAAATATAAAATTTGGTATAGTGCTAGTGCAGTGGCAAATGCAAGTACAACCATAGTCATAGGTCATGACCTAGTGACTAGCCTAACTAGTCTTATTTTGCTATAGGTACAGATGGCTAAGTCTTAGGCTTAGTTAGGCCTACTATAGAAGTAGGTTTATGTAGGGCCTATTAAGCAAGTTTTAATAGGGGGGCCTACTCTACTAGACTACCATACAAATATAGGCCTAGTCCTTGATATAACTCTAGCTGTGCTGATAGTGATAGGTTAAAAGAAGCATATCTAGATAATATCACATTTAAAACTGTTTCAGTAAGATGAAATGTTAAAAAAAATAAAAACATATAGATTCAACAAAAAATAGAATAGACTTAAGACATTTAAATTCAATACTAGGGGGGTGTATGTTCTTAGGCCTATTAATTTGCTAAAACCTATTCGCCATATTTATGTTTGTACGAGCGTATAATGGCGCCACTACTTAGCTAGTAGCTAGCGTAGCGTAGTTAACTTGTATGCATATGAGGTAGGGCCGGTTTGGAGATTTACTTGTTATTCGGTATGGTAGCTGAGCTGAGTCAGCTGGTCAACACACTGAAAACGAAAAAAATTGAAATTTGAAAATTTGAACTGCCGCCTGCGTCAGTTCGCGCATTTCTCGCCGGAAAATCTCGCGCAGTGAAATTCGTTGCCTCCGAATTACTCCGTCTGCCGGGGTATTCAATTCCGGGGGAGGGTGGTAAAATCGTAGTCGAGCGGTCGCTAGCACGGGCTCGTTCAGTTCTTCAGACACCATTACAGATGTACGTCGATTTTTGCTACATACAACTAAGCATTATACAAGTAGTGCTGCTACCAACCGTAATTATAGCGTACTATACAGACCGTCAGCTATTTCTCAGATCTTGCTTTGAGTTGAGAATTGAGAGTTTTACACCCCGTGGGCAAAATATTTAAGATAACGCTAGAGTTTTTTATCAATGATTAAACCCCAAAATAGAAACAGAGCAAAAACAAGACAAGGAGCCTACAAGAACGGCACACCCGGTTCAGCTAGGGGGCGAACCCCAACACCAACTGAAAGCGGGAGGAAGGAAACCAGCAGTCCAAATAAACACAACAAACTGCAGAGAAATAAAAACAAGCCGGAACTATCAGGGTCACAGCGCCAGCCCTAAAGCTCGCACCTAATTATAGCGCAGCTAGGATCTGCTTCTGCCGTCGCAACTCGCTCCGCTCGAGAACCGCGCCAGAGACCGCGGGACTTAATGCGAGCGATGCCGGATCAAGTAACCGGCCGCCGGTTGACTCATTGAGGCAGGCCCTGCGCAGATCTTCTGGCTGTGCCTTGGCCCAGCCGAAGTAGCGCAGCAGAATTATACAGCAGCATGTGGTGGGGATGCGTCAGGCAGCGCAGCAGCGGGTCGCTCAGCAGCTGCCAGGACCCCGGCATATGGTGAGCCCTAAACTGAAAGTCGTGCCTCAACGCTGCCAGATGGAATGGCCGTTTTGAGCAGGATTATTACGATCGGGTTGTTGGAGGACCACGGTTATGGTGCGACCGCCGCGCTGCTGTCGACGAAGCAGGCCACCTCGTGGCCGGCCAGCTGCTCCTAGAATAGAATGATGGCGAGCAGCAGCAATACTGTCTCCTTCCTTGGAGTTGATATGCTCGCTCAAAAGATGGCACCAGCATCACTGCAGAAGTTGACGAGGCAAAACTCGCGCAGGGGATCAGAGGTGCTCAGGATCATGTCACTCGCACTAACGCAGGCGTCTGTCTCGAACGCTGCCAGCACTCGAGCACGTCGGCACAGCTTGTCGGTCGGGAAAACTTGTCGTTTCCCGAGACGGACCGGCCGGCTTCGTCTCGCGCTCTATACGAGCGGGGAGACTCAGCACCTAGTCGTGCTGCTTACCGACCTGCTGTCGCACGAACGCGCAGGCAGTATAGGCAGGCAACCAGGGTCGCAGCGAACGCACAGGCCCTTGGTGATCACAAGATTCTAAGCACTAAACCCCAAAAGGAACACGACAGGTGACACAGTTGCGCAGTTTCGGCACTCGGGCGCTCTAGACGTTCCGGTAGTAAGTACGTGTTATATTAGGCGTTGGGCCAAGGACTTGATGTAACCACGCTCTGGTCGCGGGATAGGGCATGGGAACTTTTTCGAAAGTGCCTCCTATCCCGTGCACCCCCCTGCACAGAGCTGTCGAGACTCGGCCAGGTCCCCGACCAGACCTGGAGACTCCCGCTCTGCTGCACCCCTCTACTGCCTTGGTTCCGTCTCTCCTGCCGCCACACCTGCCTTTCCGGAGCTCCCTATCCCTCTCTGTACCTCCCCCTCTACCTTATCTCCCCTGCGCTCCACCCTAGTCTTCTTGTACTTTCCCTATCCGGCCCCCTCTTTTTGTCTCTCTCTGCACTATTTTCCTGCGCTGTCCCCTCCTTCTCTGCGTCTACTTACAGTATTTTGTGTGCTCACCGACCTCCCATTCCTTCCCAAACTCCCAAACGGTGACGCAAGTCGTGTGACCCCTTCTTCCCCCCGATGAATCATCGATGACTCATCCCCCTCTCTTGCGCAACCTTTTCTCATGCTATTGTTCTCCTCCCCAAATTTCTCACGCGACACCCACCCACCTCCGCTTCTATTGTTCTCGTTTTTGATTCTTTTGTTCTCTTTATCCCACCAATTATCACATTTTCTCCGATTTTCTCTTTATTTTGTTCTCGTTTTCGCACCTAATTAACACCTTTTCTCCAATGTTTACTTTTCTATTGTTCTCGATTCTCCCCAATTATCCCCGATTTCCAATTCCTTTGTTCTCGACCCCAGCCCAATTGTTCACAATGTTTGCTTGCGCAACACTTTTGCGATCACCCGCTGCGCCAATTATCCCCCACCCCACCTCCGGATTGTGCAATTTCCCTATTTCTCATGTTGCTATGCCGGTCTCATGTTTCTCATCATGACTCATTCTGACGTCATTCTGCCGGCAGCCAATCAGAGAGAGGGAGCCATGTAAACGACCTTGGAGCGGCGGCTGGGAAGGCTATAAAAGGAGGCGGTTTTCGGCATGAGAATCCTCAACTTTTGCCCACCTTCGGGCTCCTAGTCTCTCTTTAGACTTGCCGTCAGACTGAGTTCTGACCCATTCGTCTATAAGACGAATCCCTGCCGGTCCGCGGTCTGTTACCGCCAAGTTATCTTCAGCTCCCCAAGTGAGCTCGCCTATCGGCCAGCGGTCTGACACCGCCCAGCATCATCAGCATCGCCTGATCTACACCAGCGCCTCGTCGCTTCAGCGCATCGCCGCTTCACGGTCCGCCTGACTGCAGCCTACAGCCGCCCTCGGTGCCTCTCTCTCTCTCTCTGTGCAGCTGCCGGTAAGTTCCTGTTACTGATTTGTGCTCCAATTGCCTTTGCTTATCCGGAGTTTGCCTATTTTTCCATTGTCTGATTAGAGAGCTGAGCCAATTGTGATACCGTACCTTTTGCTGTATTTTTACTCAATAGTGAAGCCGCCTAATTGCCTGATTATTTGCCTAAGGGCCAATTATTAACTATTAACTAACCTCATCATTATTCACTCTTTCACCATCATTTCACTCATGGCTTGCTAAGCCTTTCTCCCGGGTGGCAAAGCATAAGGAAGTTGGGTAAGCTAATGGCCTCTCCCCGTGCAAAGCCCGCCTGTGAGTGCGTGCTGCGGGGCCGCGTGTGCGTGCAGTAGAGGGATTAGCAAGTCTTGGCACAGAATGGCAGTAGGAAGATTGCAACCCCCATGCTGACGCGTCCCTTCGCCCTGAGCAATCTAAACTATAGACAGTACATGTTCGCCTCATACTACTCTTAGTAATCAAAGTCGCAAGTCAGCCTCGCTCACAGCCACAAAGGATCCCCTGCTGAGAAATCCTCCAGATTGAGCCCAGAGTTCCCGATCATGACCCAAGCAGAGTCCCTGTACTCGGCTGCATGTGTCTCCCCTGTTAGCCTAAATCTCCTGGTAACCATCCCAGGCGGGGCTCTAGCCTCGAGAGGTCTGGTAGAAAGATCCAGGTGCGCCAGGTCACATAGAGTGATGGCAGCCACTCGGTCATACTATGACCGAGTGACCAACTATTGCACCTTGGCTACAGGTAAGGTCCATGTGGGTCCTTGGCCCTCTGGTCACAAAGCGCTACCAAAGCTATCAATCATGTGGGCGGGACAGTCTGGTGCTGGAGGTCCGTCAGGTCATTGCCCGGTCATAGGCAGCCTACGGTCATTGCCCCTCTAGTCATGCGTTCGTCTCTCAATAGGAGCGGACCGGCGACAAGGGCGGTTACATCAGACTACTCAAGTAACATATCTACCTAATTTGTCCTTGTATTGGGCTTGGATTCGCAGAGGCGAATCGCAAAGGGGGGAACAGCACACGCCAGTAAATAAAAGACAGCTCCAAATGTGGTGGGGTTAAAGCTGCAGGGTAATAAAAACAGCAGGTGGGGCAGAGAGAGCGAGAGGGGATTGGCTGCAGCCACACAGAACGCAAATGGGGGTAGGAAACAAAGAATAACAGATGATAGAGACAGCCAATGAGAGGCGCGGGAGAGAGGGCTAACCATAATCAGGGGTCCGAAGTCACAGACAATGGCTGGGTAATAAATAAAAAACTTCAATAATAAATTTATCAATAATATAGGTCTAGGTAGTGGCACAAAATACAGTGAAGTACATTATAAAAAAAAGTTGCGAGCATGGAAGGGTTAGGCAGGGTTGGCAGAGGGAGAGAGAGAGCTACAGTATGGGCTAGTAGATTAAATAATAACACACTGGGATTGCATGTTGCCAGAACTGCAACTTGACCAGCGCTCGCCGCGCACAGGTACTGATGATGCTGTTCGGGAATGGCGATTTTCATCTCCATGAGTGCGCGGAGCAGGGCCTTTGCTGGTTTGGTCTCTTTGCAGAACCAGTTCAGTTTGCCTACTAGGTGCTGAAGGCGACGTTTCTGCAGGCTCCTTGACTTGGCGCAGACCTGGAGCAGCTCTTTAAGCCTGCCCATCTTCTGGGTAGGTACTAGGCAGCGACAGCAGGCCAGCCAATGTGTTAATCTACACGCCCAGGAAAGTGATTGAAGTGGCTGGGCTCTGTGTTTTGATCCAGCTGAGGCGCTTCAGGGTGGCCATCAGATAGTTGTGCAGCTGCAGACAGACCTCGTAGTCCCGGGCAGCTATGCAGAAATTGTCTTGTCGGTAGGCGACGACGACGAATTTGGACAGATGCGAGAATTGTCTGTACATGTAGCGCTTGACAGCTTGCGTTAGGCGGTAGAATATGTTTACCGATGACGCCGTACCGAATAAGCGTCGCGTGTCAACCAGGTAGGCCAGGTAGTCCGTGCAGGTAAGTTGGCTGACTGTCCAGCTCAAAAGCCCACTGAGACCCGTCGCCAGGTAGCAGTCTGGGTGCACCTGAACGCTTCGGTAGGCGTGGCGAAGGTCGACCTTGCTGAGGAACCAGCCTGGTGTCAGCTGCCTGGTCGGATCCTTGAAACTGGCAAAATTCGGCTTCTGGGGAGGGGGATTGTACAGATCGCTGAGGCTGTGGCCCATTGGGCTGTGGCGCGGACGCGTCGTGATCAATCAGGCGGATGGCGCCGTCTGCCTTCGGCCGTCTGCCTTCTGGATGGCGCCCAGTGGGCTGATGATGGTCGGTCTGACAATGCCCAAGTCATTTGCGCAGATGTACCGTTCTGCCACCACCTCCTCCCTGATCTGCAGTTCAACGGCAGATTTACCTCACAGACGGCGGATGCATGATTCTCGATTTGGGATTTTCTGATCGGGTCGCGTCAGTAATGCGAAAGCCATTGCGAATTCCCACACTCAGAAACTCTGCGTCTGAGTCGCCGAGTAAGACTGGTGTCCAAGCGACAGCTGACAGCGGCCAACGGCTTCGGAGTGCAGCGACCAGGTCGGTGGCGAGGTTCGCAACAGGCCCGGCGGCAGGGCCAGCGGCAGGGCGAGAGGCAGGACGAGCAGCCATCTCGCATGGAATTAAAATATTGGAATGTCTAGCAAACGCCATCTGCTTAGGGCTAAAATTGGTGCCCCTGCGACCCGCCTCTCCACTTAGTGTTTAGATTCGGCAGCCACTGAGCCATGTTGCAGATTTAAGTGGCTCCCTTCACAGATGCGGTAGATATGGGTGTAATTGCAGGTGTGTCTGTGTCAGCCTTTGTCGCTATTGAACAGGCCTCAGATGACCCGTATAGCGGATGACAGCTGACCCTTGCTCCGGTGACCTTGGACTCCTTGACCGCCACATGGCCAGCAGCTTCCAGGTTTCTGGTGATTTGCCGTGATATGCTTGATGATGAGGTTCAGATAGGGGCTGTCCCATTCGCGCTGTTGCGAGTGATGTTGCAGCCTCATGTCCTGGTCGTACTGGAGCACCACCTTCCAGTGGTGGTGGTGGTTCCCGGACATAGCTAGTCCGGGGGCGCGTCTGCGCCCTTATCCTATGGAGATACTTGAGCACGCGAGGCCGTCGTCTGCGGCGACGGCCAGCAACGGGTTTGGTCTGAGGACCTCTGCTCGGATGTCTTCGTGTGTGTCGGACATTGAATTATCGGGCGTTCGAGGTCCTCCTTGGCTTTGCTGCATGCTGAGCAGGTCGCGGATGGCTCCAGGCCGCATCGGTGGCGATATTTGTGCGGTGAGGAACTGGGCCAGAGTCACTTGGGCTTTGCGCCCGAAGCCCGGCGGTAGGCCTCCCAGGTATGGCAGAGCGATGCGTCGCGCAGTGCTGTTCATTGGCGTAGGCCTGGTTGAGGTCCGAGGCTACCAGCATAGCGATGGCCGAACGGGTGCTGCGAAGGTTTAGTGGAGCGGGAGCCGAGCCGTGTCGCGCGCTGTGCTGTCCACCAGGTCGTCGAGCTGCAGGTCGCAGTGTCCGGAGACCCACTGTATGATTACGTCGTTACCCAGCGGGACTCTCCTGAGCAGAGCCCAGATTTCCCTGCAGCATGTCGAGAGGCGCGGTGGTGGGCCAGCGAGGAGGCTTCGGAGCAGTGACTGTGAGTCTGTCGCGGAGTGGAGCGCGCCGATGCCCGGCCATGGCAGGATGTCGAGGGCCGCTTGTAGGCCCAGCCGGAGGGCGCACTCCTTGGCTCTGAAGGACGAGTTGCAACTGCCAGCCGGGGCCTGTAGCCGTTGTAGTGGATGGCTGGGGACGATCAAGCTAGGGTTTCTAAGGTGGCGGCTCTACGGATGTGCGGCGGGTCCTCGCGGGACGTCGTGCGGCAGAGATCCGGGGCATGCCAGGGCGGGATCGGCGCGTTGTCCATCTCTCTAGGCGCATCCTCGACGCCGGCGCGTCGGATCAGCGTCCTGGCGCCGAAGTGCCAGTCCCGGCGGAACCCGCCGTTGGCGTCATGGGCGCGAAGTCTCGGAGCGATGTTAAGCTCGGCTAGCCGTCGGAGGGGAGTAAGCTGTCGTTGCCTCAGAGTCCTGTAAAGGAGGGTGACGCCAGCGGTCGCAGCACGCGAGGTATGAAGTTAATTAGAACCCGGCTTCTTGAAGGAGTGCCGCGATAGGTACGCACCGGCAGCAGCCGGTGATGACCCTGGTCGAGAGAAAAGTACACAACGACCGACTTGGTTCTTTCTGAGGTTCTGTTTCTTCCACCTTTCAGGTTTGGGACCACAACAAGAGCCGATCGGCCGCGCGCTGCAGAGTTTGCTCGCACTCATGGACAGTCGTTCCCTGAGCTTCAATGTGCCGTCGTCGGCGTATGCTATAGTCAGGACGTCCTCAGGCGCGCCATCTAGAAGGTCGTCGATATAGACGATCTTCAAGGTCGGGGCGAGGACCGAGACTTGCTGAAGGAAGGCCATCGGAGAAGATAAGGATCCGGCTTCTGGTTCCGTCCCACATGACGCGGGCGCGTCCGTCCGAGAGGAACCTTCTGAGCCATCGGTTCATGCAGGTGGAGACTCTTTTGCGGTGAAGTTTGACGGTTTGGGCATTTCGCCACACGCGGTTGTAGGCTCTCGAAAAATCACCGAGGAGAAGAGCTGA
This sequence comes from Macrostomum lignano, assembly GCA_002269645.1. Taxonomy (NCBI): domain Eukaryota; kingdom Metazoa; phylum Platyhelminthes; family Macrostomidae; genus Macrostomum; species Macrostomum lignano. The sequence goes on from NIVC01003149.1 coordinate 109,973, forward strand.
ACGCTTTGCTGGCTTCTTCGCCTGCAGGCGGTCGAAGATATACTGCGTGACGGCAGTGATTTGCTCCTCAGTGGAGCGGCACCCCAGCGGAAGCCGGCCTGAGCCGGGTTGATTAAGCAGCCGTCTTCAAGGAAGTGGGTGAGGCGTTCGTTGACCATCTTTTCAGCGACCTTCGCAACGCAGGAGAGAAAGCAGATCGGGCGATAGTTGGCGGTGAGGTCCTGGTAGCTTCTGGTAACGAGACTCTGTCCAATCTGGAGGAGTTCAGTCTGTTTGAGGAGCCAGCCTCGAAGCTCAAGAAGTTCAGATTGGTATATGCGCATTCAGCCCAGCCTGAAATATAGCAATTAATTCTTTGACGTTCAAAGCTGACAACTCAAAACTCAAAAGAGACTCGATCTGAACTCGCGACTCCTCACCGCATAATTTTGAAGTGTTAGCTCGTAATGGTGTAAAAGTTAATAAATATTATTACCAAGCATAACAGTACGAGCACCAGTGTAGGCCCCGCACCCAGCATAAATAAAAACTTCATCTTGCTAAACAGTTATAGCTCGTATTTGTTCCAGTCGGCAATGATCCTAAAAAGGGATATTGCGAGGCAAACATTTAATTCAAAACCGCTGGAGTAAACTTATACTTGAGCTAGATAGTATTCAATACGTTTCTTGATACATACGAGCTATGTAAAGAAACAATCACTGTTTGATTAAAAAACAGTTTTTTGCACTTTTTAAAGTACTCTCCAGCTGCATGCATGCCCTTCATCGTCCTCTCAAGCTATGTACGATAAAAGTTTTATCCCAGCCTCACTCGCCCATATTTGTCTCGTTGGGCTACGAAATATTATACTCCCATAACGGATTACCATAGAAAGTTTCTAACATTTGATCTACAAAAAATGAAAGCTCAGACTTCTTATCTTATCTGCCCTTACTTTTTACCAGTATATATTGCCCCATGCATGTAGGTTGACCTTAATTGGTACGAAAATTAAACGCGAAGTATGCTTCTCGCTGGACAAATTGTCTGCCTACTTGCTTTAATAAATCTTGTAATAGGAATTATCTGCGTTGTATCCCATCTAGCGGACTTCGGCTCATGGACCCAGGTTATTGAGTATCTTCCAATCGTCACGGAGAATCCCAGACTATTAACAATACTGAAAGTCGCTGCATATGTTTATTTAGCCACTGGACTGCTGCAACTTGTGGCCAGCTGCACTAACGATCGCATTCTTTGGAGCTGCAGCCTTATCTGCCAGTGTGCTTTGTTCGGCTTCTCAATTTTCATGACGGTTTTCATTTTTAAGAACAATATGCGGACAAAAGATTTTCTACAACATCAACTGGTAATGTTTTTGTTTGCTTTTGTTTTTCTTGTCCCTTTCTAAATGATGTTATTTCAAGTTTGCAGTGAACAAAAGCAAATTAAAGTTGACGAAATAAAGACAACTTTTTAGAGATTTCTGATACGAGTCTAAGGTAAGGGTCTATCATCATAATATCGTCCGTTTCAGCGAGGGTGCTGATATTTTGCTCAAGGGAACCTTGCAAATTTCCGAGCTTCGAAATTTGAAGTAACAGCCCGTACATCAATTCGACGTCAGTCAACGTCGCTGACAAATATGTACTTTTACGTCGCACAGACGTTAAGCTGACGTATAACGTCGTTATTCGTCGATGTAATGTAAAAGTAAATGCTGTAAATTTGTTAGCGACGGCGATAAACGTAGGAAACGTCTGCTGACGTAGCCGACATTGAATCGCTGTACGGCCAGGGCGTAAAAAGGAGCATACATGTCTTGATTAGTGAGAAACTTAATTAGTGATTGACATCCACTGGTCACGATGAAATGTTATGGCAAAATGCGGCCATTCCCCCCCCTCGTCTACGCATCGTAAAGAGCAGTACAATAATAGGAGAGAGTTGACCTTGAAGAAATCCCAAATATGACGTGATTCATACGTATGAATGGTAAAAATAGTTACTAACAAATTATAAAATATTAAAATCTTAACTGCAGATTTCCCTGTACGGCTCGTACAATAAATCCCACGTGGTTGCGGAGTTTTTGGACAACTTGCACGTCGTTCACCACTGCTGCGGCTATCAAAGCGACCATGCGGAGTGGCGCGGGCTGATTGGCCCCAACCGAGTGCCGGACTCCTGCTGCCACACCTCTGGCAGCATACACTCGAACGAACATGACCACGTTAGCGAGGAACACGAACCGATGCGTTCTCAAGGCTGCGGATACAACAATCAGTCAGTTTGGCTGTCAAGGCTGCACAATGCCGCATGTCAGTCGGTGCTGTGGGGTCTCTACGAGCCAATGGATCCTCTGGCTCAGTCGCTACTATTGCTGCTGGTTTATGTATCATGGCTGGGCGTGCTTTTCAATTTCTACAAGGTTTTTCTCGCTTTCTATCTGGCTATTGAAGTGGGCAAATATCTGAGGTCGATGGATGCCCTCGCCGACTGACTGGCTGACTGGCTTGCTGGGAAACCAGACTTGCTATGGTCTCACATAGACATAGTGTAATCAGTTATGAAGTTTCCCGATATACGAACGTATGATCCCTGGTTCGTTAATACAATTTAAATCAGTTTTATAGACTATTTTGATACTCATCTCTTTATACCGATTTCTTTAATAATACGCTCGTAACATAGATAAATCCTCTTTCCCGGCCCTCGGGTCCTTAAAACTTCACAATAGCAAGCCGGCACGCTCAAGGTTTGTGTCTCTTCTCAACTCTTTTACCTACTCTCTCCCTTCTTCTCTGTTCTCTATTATCCTCTCCTCTCTTCTCTCATCTTTCCTCTCATCTTCTCTTTCCTCTCATCTCTCCTCTTGGCAACGATCTCGAGAAGCATCACGTGAGCGGCCTTTGGACTCTATTTAAACGGGGGATTTTTCACTCAGAAACACTCAGACTTCGATCTCGATCAGTGCTGTCTACCACGGACACAGAGCCTATCGCTCCCGACTCGATTCCTTCTGTAGAGTCCTGTCCTACTGGAGCATCAATTTGATCAAGTGTCAGCATCATCCACGTGTCAGCTCTTCATCAACCGCCTCCAGGTTGTCGTAGTCTCTCTCTCTCTCCCTCTCCTCTCTCTTTACGGTAGGTTAAACTTTACAATATTGGCAAAATTTTTAACCTTAGTCCGATTGCAAACTTTGTGACCTTCGCTGTTGAACAAATTCAACAAAATTTCAACAAATTCCAACCAATTTCAACAAATTTGAAGAAGTCTAAAAAGCTAACGAACTGACAAACTAGCAGGTACAAGCATCCGGGTTGACAACAATTTTCTCCAACCTATCACACTGGTTCTTAACTTCTTACTTAACTTATTTTAGTTTCACCCATATTTGGTCTACAATTGGTAGCTAAGAACTTTAAAAAATCAGTTCATTTTGTTCATTGACATCTTGTTCATTTGACCTACATTGTATTGCTTCACAATATCGACGCACTATGTCATTTGTTTAATTAACATTTCTTAATTGTACTTGAAAATATTGAACTTTATGCTCTCAACCCAACTCAATACCTGCATATCTCAATACGCTAGCTTTGACCTGTCGGAAGTATCGCAATCTATGGGTACGAGCTACAGGGGCTCTTCTTGAACTGAGTATCTGTACACCATAAAGTCTAGGTTCCCTCATACTACTCTTAGCAGTCTAGCACGCTGGTGTTTTCGTCAGTAATAGCCGCCAAAGACCCCCGGGTGTAAATTACTCTGGTTAGTGCAACAGACTCCCGATTAGCGTCCAAGCAGATCAGTCCCATATTCGGCTATAGGCTACTTTCCAGTCAGCTCAAACTCTCCCGATCATCAGAGCATGGCCCCTGTCTAGCTAGTTAGAGTGGGAAATGGCAGAGTGCCAGCAAAGGCACCTCAGCAACTGGAACGGTCTGTATAGAGCCTTACCATCAGACCGAGCGCTACGTTGAAAATGCCTTTAAATCGGGTGGGTATAATCAGTTACCAAAGGCCTGTGCCGGCGTCAGTTTTTGTTGGGCTCCCGCAGTCCATCTCCCATTCGACACGAAGTCTCTGATTCCTGCCCTCCATATGCTACGGGATGGAAAGGCCGGATACTATAGCATTTGGGATACCTAGGTTTATCATGTTTTCGATGTCCAATACTCTTCCCCATAGCTAAACATTTTGCTTATCTTATTGCATTGACCGCATCATAAAGCTACGAATTTAATAAACCTCTTGCAAAAGTAGCTTTCTGGCCTAGTACGTACTCCCTTAGCAAAATTATAAAAATATTTGAGAAGACTTTTTTCCGCGCTTCTTTCTTATTATCGCGAAGTGGACAGACAAAAGAGTAGAGAGAGCGAAATAGAAAAAAAGTCGAGAAGGTGCAACCAAGTGCTGCTATTCTGTTCGGTACTGTGCATTTCCAACCAAGTTGGCTCTGGCACGCAACCGGGGGGGGCTTCATCGCTTCCAAAGAGAATAAGCCACTGCCCTGAGTACGCTATTGTAGTCGTGCTTGAAGAAAACAGGCAAAGACTGAGGAGAGAGAGATAGAAACAACATAGATGTAGAGTTTAGAGAGGCGTCTCTGAATATTTAACTAAAAGCTAGATTGCTTCAGAGGGGTTAAACCCTAATTTTGAGATACGCGCTACGCAAAATTCTTTCTTAATCAAACAAGGATATTGAGTAGCTGTTTAGAAATAATGAAGATCTCATTTCTGCTGTCCATCTTGGCGGTGGCTGGCTTGTTTGGTGGCACACGATGTGCGACAACCATTAATTTTGGTGAGTAATCTTAATCTAAGAATGCACAGCGAATCTCAGAAGTCTTGTTAAATTTTGCACTACCAACTAATTTATGCGAGCCGTAACTCTGAAACGCCATTTAAAATACCAGAATAAAATATCTATCCACCACCACAGCTCTATTGTGGGACGAACCTGGTGTGGCCAGCACGGCATCAAATATGTTTAAACAAATATTCCTGCCTGATCTGCGCAACTCCTGCTTGTCATCGCCTGATGTTAACAACACGGTTTTCAAATTCATTGACGCACCTCAGAAGGGCCTGTTTGATATTCTGCTGGCTAATTTGCGTAAGCGCAATGTTAATCGAATTGTTAGTGATTAACTGATAATCACAGTCAATAGGTTGACATTTTATTCTATTTTTGTTGTTTTACTGCCCAATTTTCTTAGAAATCGACCAGCTGACCAAATCTGGCTGTCTGTTTGCCGGCGCATTCGACCAGGCCGAGTTGGGGCTGTTCGCTCAGTCTGGGATTCCTTCAGGCGTGCCGGGCTACCCAAGTATGCAGATTCACGTGATGGCGCCACTGACGCTGACCATGGCTGTGGAAGGCGTATACAAGGTGAAAATCATTTAATTTTGAAGTATATTCTGCGAGCCTTTTTTCAACGAAACTGCTGATCCCAATTTGCTGAGTTTGAGCATGTATGTAGCAGGAACTCAATATTCACTGAGACAGACATACCGGTATCTTTACGGAGCCTGATCTGGTTTCAAGGCAGACTCAATCAATTTGACGTTTAGCTGCCTATAATGTTTGTCTTTCCAGAGAGACCACAGATACTACGAGGGTTGTCCCAGAAATAGCGGAAAAACCGGTATAGAAGCTGACTGTGATATTCGAATTTGATGCAACTTGCGTCACAAGTAGAAAAAAATCCAACAGTTGTTTTGCTTTTAAATGAGGTAAAAATGTAAATTCATTCAAAAGTTATGCCTATAATTAGAACAAGGGGTAGGGGATAGAGTTACACCAAATCGAGCCTACTATGCTGGCCATAGACTAAACTTTTTGATGTTTAGTCAGAACCATCGATTCGAAAACAAAAGCAAACGAAGAAGCTGAAGAGAAACAAAAGAGCAGCACATAAGCCCTCGAAAAAAAGCAGGAGCTAATCTGAAGCAGAAGCAGAAGCAGAACAACTGCAGGCTACAGGCTGAGGGGTGACTTCGTCAAAAGTCATCAGTCAAGGGTGATGGCAATGCTGCGTGACCGACTTTGCAGACCCCTCAACTTAACTCTACCCGTACCCTTGTTCTAATTATAGGCATAACTTTTTAATGAATTGGCATTTTTACCCCATTTAAAAAGCAAAACAACCATTGGATTTTTTTCTACTTATGACGTAAGTAGCATCAAATTCGAATATTACAGGCAGCTTCTATACCGGTTTTTCGCGCTATTTCTGGACAACCCTCGTAAATTAACTAGAGTAGGCCGCTCAGACATATTTTTAGTAAAACAGCTGGCTTCTTTCAGTTCAGTAGCAAAGAAGAATACAGAAGCTATTTTATAAATATAAAGGCAGCTGAAATGACTTTGATAAGTTTAGAAGTCTTGCAGGCGTAAACAACTTGCTAATTGGTTTAGCAATAATGTACATTGGCCAGTCCACTGAAATGTACATGGCAGCT
>NIVC01003150.1:0-25000 GCA_002269645.1 Macrostomum lignano
AGATAAAATAGATACGAAATCGATAGGAATCCAAAGGACAGTAAAATCTGTAATGAGTACGAATTCCCAGTGGCAATGCGCCAACACTAATCTAGGTTGTAGCCCAGTGGTCAGAGCGTCAGACTCACGACTTGAAGGTCGGGGTTCGATTCCCCACCCCACTGGAACAATTTGTGTCCTTGAGCAAGACACTTAACTCTGCATTGCCTCAGTTCACTCAGCTGTAAATGGGTGCCCGCATTAGCTGGGGTAATTGAGGGTGTGTGTGGCGACCCCCCCCCCCCTTCAATCCTTGGACTGAACAGCCGTACGCAGGCTTCAGATGCGCGGCAATAGCTGCGGCTGAGCTGTCGTTGCACATCTGTCTATTAGGGCAGTGTGATCAATTATTATTATTAAGCTATTGTGGCTGTCCGAGGTCGCGAGGGTACCTGCAGTTGAGGCTTTTCGGTGCTAGGGGTGCCAGTGTTAGTGATTATTTAGTGTCCGAAAGAGAGATAAAGACTCCTGGATTACTCTAACTGATTCATTTCAAGCTGACAAGGAAAATTAATAAAATACAATAGAACATCAGGGATGTCACGTATAGCATTGATTTATAGTACACGAGCACTCTTGCGCTGAACCCCTGTCTCCATCTCAGAGCAGAGTTTAGTTGCTAAACCATGCACCAAGCGTCTCTTTGGCGCCTAGTCTAATTGAGTAAGTGAAGCCATGCATTTACTCTTTCTAGTTGCAGGTGTTTCGCAACTCTCTTGATGCTCTCTCTCCTATGCTTCATTCCCGCCATGTATTCCCGCCCCAGGGTCAACACCCGAAGCACGATTGGAAAGTCAGGGACGCTGCTGGGATTCAGAACAACAATCTGCCTGACTCAGATTGAGACTACTCACTGACTGACTTAAGGCAAAAGTGCACAATTGAGCAGCTCAACTGCTGTCAGTACCAGAAGAACGGAGAAAAACGGAAAATAAAGAACTGAACTGAAAACCATTGACCATCTGGTTGGGGAGACAGACAGCACTCTATACTCCAACGGGAACTCAAATTGGCTGAATGCATGGCCCAATAGTCACCTGGCTCACACTGCCCGGATATTTACCCAAAATTTAGTCCCTAAAATGTTTGCCCGCATTATCTCCTCGCCATCTCGCCTCTCCAATATTTGAACAAATGTTTGAACGCCAAGCATAGATAAGAAAGTTCAAGTTTCCGGTACATAATTCATGCTGTAAGCAGCTAAAGAGTACACAGAACCTCCATTTTTGCAGAAGCGCTAGAAAGGCAAGGTCTTGAACTCCCTCGGGTCTCCGATCAGGACCGCACGAACATCTGCCTAGAAATGTACTTTCACCTTGTTTATCCATCAACAGCAAAAAAGACAATTCAAAGAGAGTTTAAGTAGAATTCATTTCGATATATTCCCAAAGAGACAATTGTTTTCTGTATTTTGAAATATGAACAGCCAGTGGACAACGGCTAGGCAGTACAAAAGCACAATCTCCACAATTCCAACTTGCTTGCTCAAATAGAACACGAATGGTTTGGTTAAGACTGCAAGCATGGCAACTGCAAAGCTGGACTGCCAGAGACAAAATGTCATGCTTTCTTTGTGACGTAAAAACTCGATATACAGTTTATTGCAGTCCCGACTGCCGTTATTGCAATCCCAATTGCCGTTATTGAAGTCCCGACTGCCGTTATTGCAATCCCAATTGCCGTTATTGAAATCCCGATTGCCGTTATTGCAGTCCCAATCGCCTCTATTGATTTCCATTAATTCCCATTATACCTAAATATATACGAAATGCCACTCGAACTAGCAGTCAAAAGTACTCAAAACGGCCTCAAATACAAAGGAAACAGTACTTGCTACACAAACTTGGTGGCAATGGCCAATAGCTTAGTATAGTCTAGTTTGGGATTGCGATTAGCCCGAAGGAAGCTGGGCACAGGCGCCAGAATCCGGTTGCCAAGCGGCTGGCCTTCATCGTTCAGCAGCACCAGATTGTTGCTATCAAACTGCGGCCTGAGGGGACCTTCGGGTCGGCGGGCTCCGACAATGAAGCCGCGCCGCTTCTGGCCAAGAATGGCCACCATGACCATGTCGCCCGTGGCTGCCTTCAGCTTCTTGCCGTAGACGTGCATCACTCTGGGCGGCTTGCCTGCCTCCATGGCCCGGCGGCCCAGTTCGCTGTTGTCCACGACACGGAGTCGGGTGCGCCGCTGAATGTAGTCAAGGCGCGGCGTTGTGCTGCGGGGGGACAAGAAAAATGTACATGTAGCTCTGACCAATTAACAGGCTTGTTCCATCCTGACCAATCGGCAATCAGTAGGTCTGTTCCCTCCTGACCAATCAGCAATCGGCAGGTCTGTTCCCTCCTGACCAATCAGCAATCGGCAGGTCTGTTTCCTCCTGACCAATCAGCAATCAGTAGGTCTGTTCCCTCCTGACCAATCAGCAATCAGTAGGTCTGTTCCCTCCTGACCAATCAGCAATCAGTAGGTCTGTTCCTTCATGACCAATCAGCAATCGGCAGGTCTGTTTCCTCCTGACCAATCAGCAATCAGTAGGTATGTTCCCTACTGACCAATCAGGAACCAGCAGTTCTGCTCCCTCCTGACCAATCAGCAATCAGCAGGTCTGTTCCTCCTGACCAATCAGCAATCAGTAGGTCTGTTCCCTACTGACCAATCAGGAACTAGCAGTTCTGCTCCCTCCTGACCAATCAGCAATCAGTTGGTTTGTTCCATCCTGACCAATCACGCAAAAACTAGACCAGAGGGTAAGATCTGAAACGAATCAGCTAATCTGAGCTAATCTGAGTTAAGGTAATCCGAAACGAGTAATGGTTTTGATTGTTTTTATAAAAACATTTATCCAGCTTTCAGAACAATTTTCACTAAGCTCGAGTGGAGCATCCTACCCTTTCTAAGAAGTCCTTGGTTGAAATAATCGCAGACTGAGAAGTTAAGACAACTGAGGGTAGGGCAGCACAGCATGGAACTGGTAGAAATCCAGACATGAATAAAACTCTCCTAACATACGGGCGAAAGTAAATGCAGTCGAATGCAAGCAAAACTACTTAAGTAGATTAAAAATTCTACATCGGAGCCGGTAAGAGACGCCGCACCGGCAGAACAACCCCAGTGCAGCTTATTGAAAATGCATGGGACGGAGGCTCAGACTTAATACACTTATTACATTAAAAGAAAGCAACCACGTCTGATAGCTGATTTGATTAATTAATCCATATCTAATCAATGCAGCTGAGGTGGCCCCAAGTAACATCTGTGCCGCCCTGTCCCAACGCGCCGCCCACAGATCCCACCCACGTTTGCCATTTCAGACAGTTGTTTTAATTTAAACAAAAACGTCGGAAGTTTCTCGTCATTTTTCTTTAAAAAAGAATCACTAAAATATTGAAACGCTTTGCATCGGCCAGAAATATTGATTAAGTTTGCACAAAACCAAAATCAAACTGAAACTCTGCACGTGTATAGGGAATTCGAGATGATAAAAGGCGACAGACGGGCGGGAAAAGCAAATAGGAAACAAAAAGTGTAAACCCAAATCCGAGCAGTACTTAGCATCTCGCACAGAGTTTGTTGGAGCGAAAACAAGAAAAAGAGAGTTAAAGAAGAGATGCAGTTGAGCTTGGGCTTCTGGATTCTCTTCTCAGATTCAATTAATAGGGGGGGGGGTCACTTCAGTAGCCAGTCAGGCAGACATCCCGTCCGTTCGGCCTTCGTAGTCCCCCTTCTTTCTAGAAGAATCTTATACACCCCAACTTTGCCAATTAGTTAAACTAGTTATACTTACAACTTAAACTAATAATAATAATAATAATAGTAATCGCTGCGACAGCAATAGTAAGAATACGGAGCATAATATAATAAAATTGTGACCCTACTCAACCCCATGGGGAGAGCCAACAGGCAAATTCCATTAGCAATGCCAGTACACTACATGTAAACCAAATATTTGAGAATCAAAGAGAAACTGCACACAGCAGGGAGGGAGGAGGACATTGATTTACGCGGAGCAAGGCTTGTGTTTACAAGGCTTCCTCGCTGGTCTGCCATTTATTCGTTCAGTCGTCATTCATTCGCTCATTCGTCTGTCAATGTTTCGGCGCTAACCTGTCAGTCTTCACTCTTCAAACGAAGGTCGGTTGCTGGGCCCCGAATTCAAGGCCTATTTAGCAAATCGCTTGATTGCTTGCTCACAGAAGGAAGGTTTTTTGTTTTCGTCCCGGCTTTCATCGGAAATGCTAGGTAGACAATTTTTAAAAAGAAGGGATGTGGCTCGAACCAGATTTTGGATGAAGCAACGTGTCCATATGTTTGAACTAAAGATTCAAGGTCTCCTTGAGCTGGGTCTCTGAGATCCAGGCTTATTACACCAATTGCAGGACACACAGAGAGATTAATAATTGTTAAGGAGAAGAATCTGGTAGATAAGAATGCGACAAGCTATAGGGATAAGCAATAGAAAAGTTGTGCACTACGCTCGTAAATTCGCTCTCTATTTTGTGCAGCCAGTGGAGGCAATTTTACCAGCAGCAATCCTAACACGACACAGATATAGGTAGAGGCAATCTGCTACTTAGGAGCGCAAAATGTAAGCGGTAAAGTTCGATGAGGAAACGATGTCAAGTGAATGATTGACAGCAGCACGGAACGTATATTTTCAAGCGAATTCATCCAGCAATGGAGGGGGTGGGACTAAAAGCTGCTGGCAGATAAGCGCGAGATTAAACATTAAAAGCAAGGGCAAGAAAAAACAAGCACAGGAACGGAACGAACACGCAGCGGCTCGATGGGCTTAAAATCAATTGCTGCAAACTTATTACTGACTTCCGCTAACGAATGTCAGACAAAATCTCACAGCTTGGCAAGGTAGGCGGCCAAATTGATTAGTAGCTACAGTACCATAGATAGCTAAAGCTGTATATATAGACCCCTTAGCAATTGGGTCCCATCGGTGCAATTATGAATACTCATAATTGAAGAGCATGCAGCTGTGCAGATACATATTTTCCATCGACACTGGGTTTCAAATCTTTTAAGAAACTGACAAGTTTAATTTTGCAATTTTTATTATGAATTTTTCTCGCGTTATTGCTTGTCATTCGGGTCTACGACATTTGACTGACTGCCTTTTGACTGTGTACATGTCTTGGGGGTGGGGGGTACTACTAAGGGATTCCGTATGGCGCGATTTTGCGAAGGTCCGTCGGGCTGATGTCGGCCTCTAGCACCGCGGCAAGGTGCTCCCTCGGGGTGTACCACCTCCCCCGGGGTGTACCTCCAGCGGGGTGGGTGTCCAGCGAGTGTACCTCCAGCGGGGTGGGCCTCCCGCGAGTGTACATCCGGCCGGCTGGGCGTCCAGCGAGTGTACCTTCAGCGCATGGGCCTCCCTCGGGGTGTACATCCGGCGGGGGGATTCCCGCCCCTCCCACCAATGTCGTGTGCACGCGGTTAGTGTAGGAAGGAAACCCCGATGCTGACGCAGCCCTGTACACTGAGCAACCGGCCCCCCATGCGGGGGACAGAGAGCAGCCCCTGTAGCAGGAGGGGTAGTGCGTGGAGAGCCGCCATCCCCCTGTAGCAAGGGACAGATAACAGGCGGCCCCCTGTAGCAGTATGAGGTGGGGTACAAAGAGACACGGGGTGCTGGGACAGAGAGTGCGTGGAGGCACCCTGCGCTGCCCTGGCATGTCGCAGCACGCGGCGTGGACAGAGAGGGAGTGTGAGTCACACGGAGGGACAGAGAGCTTCCCCAGGCCGGGGTGGTAGAGGGACAGACCGGCGGTGAGTGATAGAGAGCTCCCCCAGGCTGCAGAGGGACAGACAGGCCGCGAGCAACGTGTTAATGCAACCATAAATAGAAGCAGTGTACAAAACCCTCTGTATGGAGAACATGGAAGAGGGTATAACTGATAACCCCTATTTCAGCAACGAGAGCGTGCGCGCCAGATTACCCCTCATTGAAAGATTGTTATCAGACACTAGGAAAAGAATCGAGGGATTGACCGCAAAGGAGCGCTTAGAATTCACGTATCTAGCCCGGCTGGCATTCGTAACTGAAGTAAACATTGAGGAGAGAGAGGTGGCGTTGACTTGGGAGGAAGCAGAAGAAGCGATAAAAACCCGGTCCTGTATGGTCACAGCCAATCTATGGAGTGCGGCAATACACCTCAATGACACGAGGGGGTTAATTGACACAGAGTTTGTTAGACAAGTTCACACACGCGTGTGCAGAGGACTGCTCCCGAATGCAGGATCGTATAGAATTAAGCACGCCAAGCCAGCAGGCGCGAGTATGTATTACAGTGCCCCAGAAAATATTGAACGGCAGCTGGTAAAATTAACTAGAGACATAAAAGAGCCACAAATCTTGCGTGATGCAGTAGTGACAGGAGCATATTTCCTAGAAAAGTTTCTCACCATACACCCCTTTAGCGACGGCAATGGTAGAACTGCTAGGTTGTTATTATCAAAGTTGATCAACCGGATTCTGCCAGAACCCGTATCATTTGCGTATGCAAATAGAGACACATATCTCAACTGTCTTTACGAAGCGCGCAGCAGCAACCGGGGGCTCCTAGCGGCGTATTTACTTTTATCAATTGAGAGAACCGTTCTACAGTGGAGGGAATGGTTGGAAATCTGTTCAGACGGCAGCCTATAAATAAATAAAATTGGTATTTCTCAACAATATCGAAATGTACTGGCAATCGGAAATAGTGTACACCCACGTTGACAACGCAGTGCTGGAAGTGGGATATTGGGACCCAAACAAACCGCGTTTCCGCATCCACTGTCAAAACTGTAGCTGTCCAGGAGCCGTGTTTAGTCGAGCACAATGGCATCGAATGAAATTTCTGGGCACTAGCTGCACAGATTACGATCTCGGAGGCGGCGCATCTATCAAAGTTATCGACGGGAAGCGCCTGTACGTAAAAGGAGACTGCGAATTTCACCTGTCAGACAAAATACTTTGTGCAGTTGAAAAGAATAGAGTCGACAATTTCTTCCACTATTTCTTTCTCGACGAATCTGACGAGTCAGAGGAATGAGCTGGATTTCTCGAGACTACCCGCTTTTATCGAGCAAAGAAAGGGCAGAGTACGAGACCCTGAAAAAGTCCACAGACTGGTTATGCATTTGTCACGGCAAACCAATTCCCGAACGATTAGTCACCTTTAATGTCGAGGTAGACGAAATTGGGCAAGGGCCTTACAGCACCCAAGAATATACAGATGCCCGAATTGACTACTACTTTAGAGACAAGATGCATTTCAAAGCCAATCTTCAAAGAATGGAGCAGATAATTGCCCCAATATTACAAGAGGATCATCGTGAGAAAATACGGTACCGGAATCACCAGCCGATTGCTCCCTCGTGGACGAACACCAAAGGATTTGGCGACCTAAACACAGTAGACCAGTGCTAGCGAAGTTGACTATCAACCCTCACTGCAGCTGCATTAACGACACGCCTCAAACCCCTCGACCAGAAGATCGAAACAAAAGGTTTATTTTTTCCGGATTTCCAACACCGGAAAGTGTCGTTAAAGAAGCACTATAACAAAAACGCCCAGCCACCCCACCCTCCGCCCAAGGGTATATAAGGAGGCGCTCAGGGTGTGAGACCCACTCTCAGCAACAGCAGCAGCAACATGGATACCGTTCAAGACTACAATAGTGTTAGGATCGACCTATTCTCTCTCAAGTCGAGAGGTCCAAGCTACAACGGAACCGAGACGTACGACATTGAGTACGACGAACAGGGCCCTCTCTATCTTGCCAATGCGACGCCCGTACTGATTGTCAAGGGTGTGAGAACCGACAATGAAGGCCGCGAATTCATCATTCTTTCCCAAAAGCACTTGGAGAGCTGCATACCAGAAGCGTTCAATTCCGTGTGTCACCAGCTCTCTATCCAAGGAATGGCGCTATTGGGGTACAACCCCACTTTTGGCTGCGACAGCGCTGCATTCGGATTGGCTCACGACTTTAAAATGTACGACAAGAGCGGCAAGTTGTGCACCGACTACAAGAACAAGACGGGCTACTATAGAGTACTGTTCGCCCTAGACACGGCGGTGATTCACGACTCGGTTCTAACCGCGGTACCAAAAATTCAACAACTGCAATTCATAGAAGCTCCCAAGCAGGCGTTTGACCGCTGCTACTGGATTCCACCGTTAAAAATCAAGGTAGGACGCAAGCGCGGAGCTGGTGGAGCTGAGCGGAAACAAAAGCAACCGAAAAAACCGCTTGCAGAACGTCGTGTGCGTAAACAGGGTGTTTTGCGCAAGGTGGAACCACCTACCGAACTTGGACTGGGCGCGCGCTAGAACGTTTCATAGACCCCGGGCATTGTACAACCTGAGGATCGGAAAGTGTACAATAAACTTTTTCAAACGTTCATTATCTGCCATTGTTTTTGGTTGCCAATCAACCAACGATGTGCTGCGTCTTTTTGCTCAATGTAAACCAAACTCTGTTGTTATCACTACCGGTACTTATCGTGCAGAAGTTAATGTTAAGCCAAACTTTTTCCGCCTTGCCAACTCGAGCTCGCGCTGGGTTGAGTGGGAGAGTGAGGTATTCAATGGGCTTGTAATAAAGTCCCCATTCCGCAAGGCCAAGTGCCTGCTGTGCGGAAAGAATGGTCGGTTAGTGTTCCTAGGAATACGAAACTATGACGAACTGTGTAAAATGTACGACCACGTGACTGCTATTCTGCAACTCTAATTATGCTTTGCTTATAAATAAACAAAATATGCACATGTATGCACGCAATGCTTACCACCTTAATAATGACAAACGGAATTTCTCGTCTTTGTTCTTGCCGTCGCGAGCTAGAGGAGCTCGGTGACGCGCGACCACATCGAAGGAGGGCCATTATTAGGGGAGCCGATAATGAGTTGATGCAGTGTCTGTGCGAGTTAAGCCACAATGTACTCAAGGGCAATATCGATCTATCCCCTAGACAGTTTGCAAGGTTGAAACGTTATAGAGAAGCCCTGCATGACATGGCCGACAAAAAACTGTCTATAAATAGGAAGAAGAATATGATACTATCGGACCCTCAAGTTGGAGGATTCCTACCAATTCTCGCCAAGATTGCTGCTCCGTTAATCACTGGACTGTTTGGTGGTCTGCTAGGACAACGACGTTGAAAATGGACAAGTACGTTGTGGTCCCCGAGGAGGAATTCAATCAGCTTAGACAGGGTACTCCGCGAGAAATTGCCCCAAAATCGGAGTACGAAAAACTTGTAGAGTACAATGCAAAGCTACAGACCCAATTGGCTAAAGTAAAACCCCAAAAGACGACAAAGCAGCTATTTTCTGATAGGCAACAACGTATATGGAATATACTAACAGAAAAGCACCCCAGCCTAAATTACAACCAATCGTGGGAAGTCGTTTTTGATGGTGAAACTTGGGGTGGCAGCAACGTTTTTGATCTTCTACAAGCCGTCACCACCAACACTAATAATCACCCGAAATATTCGACCGCTTTCTGGGCTCTGCTAGACAAGGCCCGTATACCAATGTCTATGCTCGGTCGGAAACAGCTCCCTGTGGAGGAAAAGAAGGTTGACCATATGGTTGGTACCGATGATTACCGCGATGAATATGAGCACACAATTGCGACAGACACCCGCGATTTAACGACCACGCGCAACAAAGGTGTAAATGCTATGCCCAACTTGTGGATCAAGGTGCCGGGATGGGTAAATATCACGATTACCAACTAAGACCGCCCGGAACCGAAAATACGATACTCTTTATAAATAGAACCCTAATCCATACATAACCGCGCCCGGCGGTCATGGGCGCAGCAGCCGCCGCATCAAAGCTTTGTGTAGACAACTCCCCAGCCGACATTACGTGCAACTATTCATGCTGTGCATCCACACTTGTTGTCAATGAGGGCTCTAACCGCTCTTCGTCGAGTTTACGAACAAGGAGCCGCCGCTTTTTCAAATGCTGCCCGTGTCTATCAGGAGGCCAAACGTCTGGCGCCAAACCTGACAAGACGCCAAACCAGGGAATGGCTAGAAACCCAACCGAGTTACACCCGTCACCGGAGAGTCAACAGGACATTTAAAACGGGAAAAGTAATGTCGGGAGGATTCATGGAAACTCTACAAGCCGATTTGATGGACATGTCGCGATACAAACGTTGGAATGACGGACATAAATATATACTAGTTGTTATTGATGTGCTTAGTAAGCAGGCTTTTTGTAGGGCAATTAAACTAAAGAGTGATACCCCCGCAGCGTTTGAGTCAATGTTGGCGAATGATTTCCCTGCCCGCCCCCTTTACCTGCACGTGGATCGGGGTACCGAGTTTTATAATCAGCGAATGCGCCGCATACTAAAAGACAATAATGTTAAAATGTACAGCACCAACTCTGTGTACAAGGCAAACATGGCCGAGAGGCTGATTAGAACTCTTCGAAAGCGTCTGGCTCGCTACTTTGAGCACAACAACACGTGGCGTTGGGTTGACTACTTACCCAATTTGGTAGGTAATTACAACAACACGACGCATTCTACTATTGAGATGAAACCGTCAAGTGTAGGGTTCCACAATCAGAAGCGTGTGTGGGAAAAGCTCTACCCGGATCAGCAAAAAGACGACCCCGTATATAAAAAGGGGGATTTTGTGAGAATTTCGAAATCTCGCCGGGCATTCGACAAGGAGGCGTACGACATGTATAGTGAGGAGGTGTACATTATATCCAAAGTTTGTCCTGGACCCCCACATTTTTATCGTATTTCTGATTTGTCTGGTGAAGTGATTGAGGGACGGTTTTACTACAATGAACTGTCCAAATCTACCCGACCCGAGCGTTTTGTAATCAATAAAGTTTTGCGTAGAAACGTGTTAATAAATGGTGTTGCGCACCATTACGTTAGCTGGCGCGGTTATCCCGACACTTTTAATTCATTTGTACCTGTAAATGAAGTTATAAATATACGTCAACGTAATAATAACTAATGCATGGCTACCATGCATCTCTTTCTGCCTAGCAATGCGTGCCCCGAGCACTATCCCGAAAATAATCCGGCTCATTATTTTATTAATTTACCGGACACTCTCCACTTTCCGAATCATGAGGTTTGCCTCGAACGGATCTACTTTACCAAAGAATTTGAATCTTTCAAAAAATCTATACCGATCACCATTCGCGAACAGGAGGGCCTCTTGACGGCTTCGTCGTTTGCAAACCTTTGTCTCGCAGCGGGTCTGAAAACCCCTGAAGAATGTATTTCCGGCTTTCTAAACGGTATCCGATACGTTGAAGGGGATAATAAGAAAATTGTCTTTTTAAGAACATCCCCAACCGCCTTTATGATTGTGAATACTTCAAAATCCACCGTCGGCATCAAATTCCCGGATACCCTACCCAAGGTGTTTAAACTAGTCGCCGGCTTCGAGTCTAATGAGGATCTACCTACTGAACTCGTATTACACGCGGGGTGTGCAGCCTCCATCACCGCAGTTGTTGAGGAACCGACTGTGCAGTCAATGGACCATGCTCCAATAATAAGACAAGTTACTAGCGCAGCGTCTGATCAAATATTTTTTATGCAGGGAGGATACTATAGTACACCTAAAAGAATGGTGGAGGAACTCAACAATTTAATTTGGAAACGGATCAAAGATCTCATAGCGGCTCCAGCACCTAGAACGGACTTTTTCGGATACAGCGAAGTTACGAATAGGTGTTATTACATTGGCTCGATGGATTACATGTTTGGGCTGGGGCGCTTGACCGGCATGCTTGGTTTCCCAGAGCATGATTATACAACCCCATTTTTCGGTATATCGGACTTTCAGCCACATCAATGGAATTAACCGGTGGAATACAAACAATGTACATCTATTCGAGCATAGTCGATTCTGTTATTGTAGGAGACGTTAAAGTTCCTCTGTTGGGAGCTATACCGATGGATCCCAAAGTTCAGGGCGGTCGCGAGTACTACGAGTTTGTCAATCCGGCATATCTACCGCTGGTTAAGCACCCATTCAAAACTATTGAAGTACAAATTAACGATGATATGGGCAGGGATATGACAAAAGTAATGAGGGGCAAGACCGTCTTGAGCGTTAACATCCGCGAAAAGAAGCTATAAATAAACAGCACAGCCTCAGTAAACTATATCCTAGTGCTTAATCATGCCTTCTATTCTGATTGGTGGAGCTTTGCCTGTTTTCGCGGGCGCCCAGAGGGGCAACGGTTTGTTTGGAAGCATTGCCCGCTTCGCGCTGCCAATTCTAAAGAGTTTTGGTAAAAACGTTCTCCGTCATGGTACTAGAGCCCTAGCAACTACTGTTAACGATAGCCTCGAGCAAGGAGGCAATTTGAAGGAGTCTGTCCTGCGCAATTCTGTTCAGGCTGCCAAGGACGCCTTTAAAGACACGGTTACCCAAAGGGGTAGCGGACGAAGAAGAAAAAAGGCTCCGAAGCGTCTCAATTCAGACATTTTCAGCACTATAAATAAAAAGCCCCGCTTCAATTAGATTCGCCGAATCGAGTCTGTCTACTAAACATGTCCGAGTGTCTGTGTACAAAGTCCGAGTTTGAGCTCTTTGCCCCTCGAGCCCACCAGATTGCCGCTGTAGGTTCAACTACTGAAGAAATCCACCCGGTTGCCAGCGTCGAAAATGCGAGTGTGGTTGAGTTTAGAATTGTGGGCGGCGAGACGTTTGTCGATCTTAATGACATTGATCTCGAGATTAAAGGTTGTATTAAAAGAGCTAATGGAGCCGATTTGGCGGCGGATTCAAACGTGGCGCCAATCAATTACCTCTTGGAGACCATGTTCAAAAACGTGTCTCTTTCCATAAATGGTACACATATCGAGTCTAGCAACAACAACCATGCCTACAAGGCGTACATTCGTACATGCTTGAGTTATGGGTCTGATTCAAAGTCTAACCAACTGCGGATGATGGGCTACGCTAAAGACGCTGGGGGTCAAATGGCTGCGGTTGGAAATCCTGGCTTTGTAACTCGCAAGGCGATGGCTGCCGGTTCTCGAACATTTCACCTGTATGGCCCTCTTAGTCTCGACTTTTTTGTCACCAACGATCGTATGCTGCTACCCTACACTGATATGGTGGTTACGCTCACTCTGCAAAATTCGGGATTCGTTGTAGAGAATCACGCCGAAGGGGTTGATGCAAAGTTGGTTCTTCAAAGTGCAAAATTACACGTTCGTCGGGTAAAGGCTAACCCCCAACTGGCCTTGGAGATTGAAGAACAGCTGGCAACTCAGAATGCAGTCTACCCCATCGAGCGCCTCGTTGTACACAACACCTCTGTCGCTGTAGGAGTTCGCGACGTGTCAATCAATAATATTTTCCCGGAGCAGAAGCCTAAACTTGTCATTATGGGGATGGTAAATAGTGCCGCATATAACGGGGTGGCTACCCATAATCCGTTCAATTTCGAGCCATTTGGGGCTGACAGTGTGGCCCTGTACAAGGACGGTGTCAGTCTGTGCGGTCAACCATTCACTCCAAGGTTCGCTGCCCAAAACTATGCTCGCGAATACGCCATGCTGTTTAAGAGCCTAGGGAAAATGAATCGCGATTTGGACATTGACCTGTCATATTCGGATTATCGCGCCGGTTACTGCTTATTTGCGTGGAATCTAATGCCCGATATGGAACTGGGTGGACATAGCATGCCTCGCGAGAGAGGGAATCTGACCCTACAGATAAAGTTTTCTGCAGCCCTACCTGCCGGGATTAACGTTTTGGTGTTTGGTTACTTTGACAACGCGGTGCAAATCACTAGAGGCCGCCAGCCCATTCTGGACTACGTATGAACACGTTGGAAATTTTGGAGTGTTTAAAACTACCTGTGGAAGTGCACGTTTGCCCTCTCGACAGAATTCCTGCACCTGTTTACCCTGCTGCATATGTAATTAATTTTGACACGGGTAATCTGCCAGGCACCCACTGGGGACTGATTTGCCTACACGATGATAAGAGTGTGACATTTTTTGACCCTCTGTGTATTGAACCCGTGCCGGAATTGCTCTCGGCTTGGATCTCGAAGCATGTACATTCACCTGTTGCTATGAATCGCCACCCTGTTCAACACCCTCTAAGTGTAGCGTGTGGGCCGCATGTGATTTTTGTGGCCGAAAAGCACTTTTTAGAGGGGTTGTCGATTGAAAAGATTTTAAGGGAATGTTACTCTACCAATCTGCTTGAAAATGATTTGATGGTTCGAAAACATGTTCTACAAATAAAATAGTTTTTAATATTTGGAGTGTCAACTCGCCCTGAAAATGTACCAAACAATTGATCCTGACGCTCTAAAGTTTGCTCCAAATACTTCGGCGATTTTTGCTGGTGTTAACCAGAGCGGAAAAACAACTCTTGTTAAAGAATTGCTGCGAAACGAGTTTTTTCAGGACCCTAAGCCTGTTCGCGTTGATTGGTTTGGGCACTATCCAGACCCGGAACTGTTTGAATTACCGTACCCTGTCAATTTTCGCTCGTCTACATTTAACCCTGAAACCTATGTTCCCGCTCCGAATATTCTACTCGTTGTCGATGATCAAATGCAAGCCATGGAAAAAAACGCTGCTTTTACCGCATTTTTCACTCGCAAAGTCAGCCATGTGGGATTCCGGCTTTGGTACCTTGTACAAAACCTGTTTGCCAAGGGCAAGGAGCACCGCACTCAATCCCTTAACGCAAACTACCTTGTATTGTTCCGCAATGTACGGGACGTTAGTACAGTCGCCCATATTGCAAAGCAGCTTGTCCCCGCTAACCCAAAAAGTTTTGTTCAAATGTACGAAGACGCCACTAGGGAGCCCTACTCCTACTTGATTGTTAATTGCTTGCAGAACGCATCTGTTCGCTACTATGCTAATGTGTTGGGGCGCTACCCCGTAGTTTATGCTAAATAAAACACTGTTGGAGAGCTTTGCTCTGTTTGCCGGATGGCCTGAACCTGAAACAACTAAAATACGTGTTTTTTCTTTTCAAGTCCTCTACTGCCCTGGGGGAGCTCTCTATCACTCACCGCCGGTCTGTCCCTCTACCACCCCGGCCTGGGGAAGCTCTCTGTCCCTCCGTGTGACTCACACTCCCTCTCTGTCCACGCCGCGTGCTGCGACATGCCAGGGCAGCGCAGGGTGCCTCCACGCACTCTCTGTCCCAGCACCCCGTGTCTCTTTGTACCCCACCTCATACTGCTACAGGGGGCCGCCTGTTATCTGTCCCTTGCTACAGGGGGATGGCGGCTCTCCACGCACTACCCCTCCTGCTACAGGGGCTGCTCTCTGTCCCCCGCATGGGGGGCCGGTTGCTCAGTGTACAGGGCTGCGTCAGCATCGGGGGTTTCCTTCCTACACTAACCGCGTGCACACGACATTGGTGGGAGGGGCGGGAATCCCCCCGCCGGATGTACACCCCGAGGGAGGCCCATGCGCTGAAGGTACACTCGCTGGACGCCCAGCCGGCCGGATGTACACTCGCGGGAGGCCCACCCCGCTGGAGGTACACTCGCTGGACACCCACCCCGCTGGAGGTACACCCCGGGTGTACACCCCGAGGGAGCACCTTGCCGCGGTGCTAGAGGCCGACATCAGCCCGACGGACCTTCGCAAAATCGCGCCATCTGCCAGTCCATAGTAGTGGGGGTCACGCCAGTTAAGGGTCACAGGGACGGATCAAGATCTCTCTTGAAGGGACATCTGTTTCGCAGGGGATCATTTTATCATTTCATTTCAAGAGAAATTCAAGCGAGATTATAGCGCTATAATTAGCACCACAGTAGGGATCGTAATGCTATTTTTGGTGTCACAGGAGGGATCTTAGTAGCATTGATCGCAGATGGGATTTGACTCCCTGCAGACGTGGATCCAGAAAATTTCTTGAGGAGGGAACCCCTACACCCTGACGAAGCCCTTAAGCGCCAAAATAAGAAAGCAAGTGCCAAACTAGCAAGGGTCGAGGCGCAAAAACTAGGCATCATATTGCTGGCAGTCAAATGACGGTATCTCCTGTGATTTATTGACCGTTTATGTTACCAATGTGCCGGATTTACGAGTAACTGGAAGAAGAAGCAACACCTGCTTCTTACAAGTTCATTTCGGATTTGAGAGAGGCGTTGGAGAAAAGTTGGAACAAGGTTTGGCGGAATAGGCGAGCCTCCCCGCCGCATCCCGGACGGACCGGAGCCCCTGCAGTTAAGTCAAGCAAGCTACTATTTGAAACAAAGCTCCTCCCTCTTATGCGCTACCTTGGAGACCGCTATTTAACTGCGACCATATCTCGTAAATAGACAAATGTACAATGCTTTCAAACTAGTCATTGTGGATAGAAATAAGTTCGCATGAATAACATCAAATCACGCTATTTTGATCTCCAATTGGAAGCCTTGAATAGCAGAGAAATCCGAAAGATTTCCAACAAAGCTATCAGCCCCATTTAATCCCTTTCGGGGCGATTCCGGGTACATGGGAGTGATTCAACGCACATTTGATTTTCCCATCATGGTTCCGAAATTAAAGTTGGACAAAGAAGAGACACCTTTTAGGGAAATAAGTTAAGCTTAGACGGTAAATTAGTGCATTAGTGCCAGACAGAGAGTATTGAAATTGAAAGCATGCATCAGCTTTTAGAGCGCAGCGATAAAGGCGGATCAATTAGGTTCAGTCAAGCTGGCAAAGCGTCAAATATTGTATATGGATAAAATGATGTGGAGAATGTTTTTTATAAATTCACTCCGCGAGTCAAGCTGGTGGAAATCTATTTCACATATTGATGTTCTCTGTACGTCAGTTTTATCAACTAAATTCATTTCTATACGAACCAGAATTAATTGATCAAACAGAAAATATATAATAACTGAATAGTTCAGTCAAAATATGAAAAGTATGGTTTCTCTTTAATAAAAACCTTATGCAAGTTTCTAAATATAGCCATTCCTAAATCAGGTGCCAAAAGGTTTGAGGATATAAAAACACAGCAATCTAAGCAGCATCCTTGACAGCAGAAGCAGCAGACAGGATGCTGGCAATGGCCGCCCGCAGTGAGTGTGTGGCAACAACAAATGACCAGCCTCTATGTTTAGGACGCAATTAACAACAAGTCAATGTTTTGTAATTGCACTTTAGAGCAACGTAATGGATGGAGCTTTACAAGGAAAGCAACTTAAACACTAGGCCAGTAATGGTATAAGCCATCAGAGTGGTTAAAGGACCTAGGCAGCACCGGGACGACGAGTAAGAGGATGCATTAAATTACATGAAATTAAGACACCGCATCTGTCTGCCAGTGCCAATGCACATAGAAAACGCACACATAAATATGAATTCTCCTATTCATTGCATGCACTGTGCAGCATCACTTTCCATTGCACTGATTTAGCCATAGTTTCCATGCAAACCAAATTTATATTTTACGATCAAACCCAAGCAGACATTCCGATTTAACCCCAAATTAATGTGACTGCACTTGGAATCAAGCCTGGGCCGCTGGCACATAGGAGCGCCACACTAGACCAGTAGGCTACGCCCCCCCCCCCATAAGCCTGGGGTTTGGCTCTCGTGACTATGACGAACGCGAATGAGTGCGACCGCACACGGAATCGAAGCATTAAGAGTTGAGCTGTTTCTGCACTCAAGTGGCTTGGTGGACTCTATCGCGATTAATGGCCCTGTGCACCTGTTCTAGCATGCACAGACTGACGGAAAAAGGACAGTTCAACCTACCTAATCCAGTTGCGACAGACGCAGCAGCCGGTGGCAGGTACCGCTGCCTGAATGCGCAAGGCAGCTCCCAGGAGACACTGCATGCATTAAAGAACAGTTTAGGCCAATGCTGCAGAGCCATTCTGGGTTGACTAAGTACGCAACTCACTCAGCTAGTCATAGAATAATAACAGGCTGGGAAATAGCAGGTGTCTAACATCAGCTACCTGGCTATGGAGCACGTAATAATTATTTGAACTGACATCGATGCTCAGTCAGTACTGCGGTAAGCTTAGACAGCTGGCGACTTGCTGGGCCAGCCTGCTAGACTGCCGATCTGGGAGGCTGGTGCAGCAACTGAGGATCTGGGAGGCTGGCCCAGCAACTGAGGATCTGGGAGGCTGGCTCAGCAACTGAGGATCTGGGAGGCTGGCCCAGCAACTGAGGATCTGGGAGGCTGGCCCAGCAACTGAGGATCTGGGAGGCTGGCACAGAAACTGAGGATCTGGGAGGCTGGCCCAGCAACTGAGGATCTGGGAGGCTGGCCCAGCAACTGAGGATCTGGGAGGCTGGCCCAGCAACTGAGGATCTGGGAGGCTGGCCCAGCAACTGAGGATCTGGGAGGCTGGCACAGCGACTGAGGATCTGGGAGGCTGGCCCAGCAACTGAAGATCTGGGAGGCTGGCCCAGCAACTGAAGATCTGGGAGGGTAGCACAGCAACTGAGGATCTGGGAGGCTGGCCCAGCAACTGAGGATCTGGGAGGCTGGCCCAGCAACTGAAGATCTGGGAGGGTAGCACAGCAACTGAGGATCTGGGAGGCTGGCCTAGCAACTGAGGATCTGGGAGGGTGGCACAGCGACTGAGGGTCTAGGATGTTAGCGGTGAGCCAACAACGGAAAATTGAGGTTGGTGAAATTCGCGGAGGATGGTTATCAAGCACATGCATGGATACAAGGAAAAAGGTTATTGAGTTTCCATCACAATCCACGAAAACACCGAATTTCCCTATTATCCTATTTAGAGTAGTAATGGAAGCGAAAGACAGACAAAATTAAAGACACCTGTACTAAAAGATATGCAATATAAGTGGCTATTTCTGAAAGTGGCCGTTTATTTAGAAGTTACCCTTTCAATTATCAAATGTGCTTTAACCATACGCCAAAAAGCATAATATTGCTCTACTAGATTGGGTTGTTGGTTGTCGGTGTGTGTACTTTAATGTCTGGGACTAGATTGGGGGCTGGTTGCCGGTGTGTGTATTTTAATGTCTGGGACTAGGTTGGGGGTTTGGTTGTTGGTATGTGTACTTAAATTGGCTGGGACTAGATTGCGGGGTTGGTTGTTGGTGTGTGTACTTTAATTAGCTGGGACTAGATTAGGGGTCTGGATGGTTGGTTGTAAGTGCTTACTTCAAAGAATAGGCTACAGTGACAGTAAGTATTATAAGTGTTGCGTCACCAATGCCAATTAATATAAAGGCAATATGATTTAATAAAATGTTTCAATGGAAAGTATATATATATATATATAACAGTTAATCTGGTTTTAAAATATTTAGTGTTACATCGCGCAAAAATATTATAAGGAAGCAGTTATGCTATATATAATTTAAAAAATAGGTAGATATCAGCCAAAATCTGACGAAACAAAAGCTATTATAAAAACCGACACCAGCAGAAGCGGAAAAATCCGCGGTCAATAAAATCACCTCTGATACATGTAGTATAATAAATCTCGTGAATAGAAAGACGCGCAGACAACTTCGGCTTAAAATATGAGCACAAGAGCATACGGCAGCAAAGCACCAGGCCCCAAGTGAGGAAAGCAATTAGTTAAAAGTACAAGGTACCAGTCTATTTGTAAATGACCTTAGTTGTAAGCGTGTTATAATTCCACGCCTAGATTGCATGCACCAGCACCGACATTGTGACTGACCTTCGGTTCAATAAACAAGCCACACCAGAGACCAATAAACAAATCATTTATACGCCATAAATCATGTACAAGCACGAAGTAAACAATTTGTAATCCCTGGATTAACTAGACTAGCTGGAGAGGTTATCAATAATAATGCAAATTATTAAATTCTGCTGAAATCTGATAAGATATGCGAACATGTAATATCAAGTAACAAATACTCGTAAGTAGGTATTAGAAGTAGTAGAACCCATTGTAAGAGGTAAAAGTCACTAAGAAATCGTAGTCATTGGTTTCGATCGCTTTCTCTGCCGTCAAATAGTTTAACAAACTAGCTAGGTAAAACGGTTTACGCTACATATCGGTAGTGTGAATATAACTGCAAATAGTATGCAATACGATAGGATACCTTTCAAAAATTACTTTTTCGATACATATCGGCAGTCCAGAAGCAATAGAAACTATGCCTCTCTAAAATAATATACGCAACATATCGGCAGACAATGCGACAGAATTTTGAAAGGCCAATAGTGCCAGTCCAGGGATCGTCAGTCCAGGCCAACGGACGGCAGGTGCCGGTCGGACAGGGCGCCGCTCCGGTGGTAGCGATCCCGATCGCCGTAGTCACCGTCGGTGCCCTGGGTGGCCAGAGTGGCCGGCTTGGCCGTCAGAGGCAGCTCGGGCACCGCGGTCGGCTTCAACACCAGCTGGCGAGCTTCGTCATCATCATCATCATCATTGTCGCCTTCTCCGCCTTCACCGTTAGCATCGCCGTGACCGTGGTGACGCTGACTGGCCGGGCAGCAGCAGCGACAGCAGCAGCACCGACGAAGCTGCCTAGCCAAGTCGGTCAGCCAGTCGGTCAGGGAGAACTGAGCGGTGATGCCTGGAGCGGCGCCCGGGTAGGCCCGGCCCAGGTAGAGGTGCAGGGCGGCCAGCAGCAGCACGGCGGCGAGGGCGTACTCCCAGCGGGTGGCAAACATTACGGCCAGACAGGCTATAGCGGTTGCTAAGGAGACCCAACGGTTGCTAAGGCTGGCGTAGCGAGCGGTTGACTTGTCTAGAATCGCTGAAGGTGAAGGAGGAACCGCCTGCTGCTGCTTGTCAGGCGAGGCGGAAGACTTCACCGAGGCGGCCGAGCCATTCCGCCTGCGCTCGGCTGGAAACAGCTTGTCCAGGTCGCTGCTGCGGGACAGAGCCCGCTGCCTGTTGCCGGCCAGGTCTCCCGCAGTCTCCGGCCGAGCCGCCGCGGTGGTCACGCTCTTGGCGGCGTCGAAACGCCTGCGCTGACGTTGCTCCAAGTCGAAGGACATTGCCAACGCGAAATAGGCGTAGTTCACAGCGGCGTAGGTAAGTAGGAACGGCATAGCAACTATTGGACCCAATAAGTTTACGTTGCCAATCAGGATAAATAGCAGGGAGATGCTGGCCACAGTTAATAGGGAGTAGACGGGCACCTGGGCAAAGAGAAACGATTGCTGTTTTATTTAAAAACATTCAAAAGACCAGTAGAAAAGCGGGTCAAATCGGGTCAAGCTAGGTCAAGCCAAGTGAGAAAATCGGTCAAGCTAGGTCAAGCCAGGTGAGAAAATCGGGTCAAGCTGGGTCAAGCCAGGTGAGAAAATCGGGTCAAGCTGGGTCAAGCCAGGAGAAAAAATCGGGTCAAGCTAGGTCAAGCCAGGTGAAAAAATTGGGTCAAGCTAGGTCAAGCCAAGTGAGAAAATCGGGTCAAGCTACGTCAAGCCAGGTGAGAAAATCGGGTCAAGCTACGTCAAGCCAGGTGAGAAAATTAGGTCAAGCTAGGTCAAGCCAGGTGAGAAAATCGGTCAAGCTGGGTCAAGCCAGGTGAGAAAATCGGTCAAGCTGGGTCAAGCCAGGTGAGAAAATCGGTCAAGCTGGGTCAAGCCAGGTGAGAAAATCGGTCAAGCTAGGTCAAGCCAGGTGAGAAAATCGGGTCAAGCTACGTCAAGCCAGGTGAGAAAATCGGTCAAGCTGGGTCAAGCCAGGTGAGAAAATCGGTCAAGCTGGGTCAAGCCAGGTGAGAAAATCGGTCAAGCTGGGTCAAGCCAGGTGAGAAAATCGGTCAAGCTAGGTCAAGCCAGGTGAGAAAATCGGGTCAAGCTACGTCAAGCCAGGTGAGAAAATCGGTCAAGCTAGGTCAAGCCAGGTGAGAAAATCGGGTCAAGCTGGGTCAAGCCAGGTGAAAAAATCGGGTCAAGCTACGTCAAGCCAGGTGAGAAAATCGGGTCAAGCTAGGTCAAGCCATGTGAAAAAATCGGGTAAAACTAGGTCAAGCTAGGTCAAGCCAGGTGAGAAAATCGGGTCAAGCTAGGTCAAGCCAGGTGAGAAAATCGGGTCAAGCTAGGTCAAGCCATGTGAGAAAATCGGGTCAAGCTAGGTCAAGCCAGGTGAGAAAATCGGGTCAAGCTAGGTCAAGCCAGGTGAGAAAATCGGGTCAAGCTGGGTCAAGCCAGGTGAGAAAATCGGTCAAGCTGGGTCAAGCCAGGTGAGAAAATCGGTCAAGCTGGGTCAAGCCAGGTGAGAAAATCGGTCAAGCTGGGTCAAGCCAGGTGAGAAAATCGGTCAAGCTAGGTCAAGCAAGGTGTGAAAATCGGGTCAAGCTGGGTCAAGCCAGGTGAGAAAATCGGGTCAAGCTGGGTCAAGCCAGGTGAGAAAATCGGGTCAAGCTGGGTCAAGCCAGGTGAGAAAATCGGTCAAGCTAGGTCAAGCCATGTGAGAAAATCGGTCAAGCTGGGTCAAGCCAGGTGAGAAAATCGGTCAAGCTGGGTCAAGCCAGGTGAGAAAATCGGGTCAAGCTGGGTCAAGCCAGGTGAGAAAATCGGTCAAGCTGGGTCAAGCCAGGTGTGAAAATCGGGTCAAGCTGGGTCAAGCCAGGTGAGAAAATCGGGTCAAGCTAGGTCAAGCCAGGTGAGAAAATCGGGTCAAGCTACGTCAAGCCAGGTGAGAAAATCGGGTCAAGCTAGGTCAAGCCATGTGAAAAAATCGGGTAAAACTAGGTCAAGCTAGGTGAGAAAATCGGGTCAAGCTAGGTCAAGCCAGGTGAGAAAATCGGGTCAAGCTACGTCAAGCCAGGTGAGAAAATCGGGTCAAGCTAGGTCAAGCCATGTGAAAAAATCGGGTAAAACTAGGTCAAGCTAGGTCAAGCCAGGTGAGAAAATCGGGTCAAGCTAGGTCAAGCCAGGTGAGAAAATCGGGTCAAGCTAGGTCAAGCCATGTGAGAAAATCGGGTCAAGCTAGGTCAAGCCAGGTGAGAAAATCGGGTCAAGCTGGGTCAAGCCAGGTGAGAAAATCGGTCAAGCTGGGTCAAGCCAGGTGAGAAAATCGGTCAAGCTGGGTCAAGCCAGGTGAGAAAATCGGTCAAGCTGGGTCAAGCCAGGTGAGAAAATCGGTCAAGCTAGGTCAAGCCAGGTGTGAAAATCGGGTCAAGCTGGGTCAAGCCAGGTGAGAAAATCGGGTCAAGCTGGGTCAAGCCAGGTGAGAAAATCGGGTCAAGCTGGGTCAAGCCAGGTGAGAAAATCGGTCAAGCTGGGTCAAGCCAGGTGAGAAAATCGGTCAAGCTGGGTCAAGCCAGGTGAGAAAATCGGTCAAGCTAGGTCAAGCAAGGTGTGAAAATCGGGTCAAGCTGGGTCAAGCCAGGTGAGAAAATCGGGTCAAGCTGGGTCAAGCCAGGTGAGAAAATCGGTCAAGCTGGGTCAAGCCAGGTGAGAAAATCGGTCAAGCTACGTCAAGCCAGGTGAGAAAATCGGGTCAAGCTAGGTCAAGCCAGGTGAGAAAATCGGTCAAGCTGGGTCAAGCCAGGTGAGAAAATCGGTCAAGCTAGGTCAAGCCAGGTGAGAAAATCGGTCAAGCTGGGTCAAGCCAGGTGAGAAAATCGGTCAAGCTGGGTCAAGCCAGGTGAGAAAATCGGTCAAGCTGGGTCAAGCCAGGTGAGAAAATCGGTCAAGCTGGGTCAAGCCAGGTGAGAAAATCGGTCAAGCTAGGTCAAGCCAGGTGAGAAAATCGGGTCAAGCTAAGTCAAGTCGGGAAAGAAACCGGGTCCCCTTGGTCAGTAAATCGAGTGGATAAAGTATATAAATCGGTTCAAGAAGCAAACGGAAGCAAACAAATAGTGGAACAGATCAAGCCCAACACAAACCTGCACAGAGAACTTGCGAACAGCCAGGGGTTCCATGAAAGCCAATTTCGTATCAGCGGCTATTGCCGACAAAATTCTACAGGCGCCGGACATGCCACCGAGAGCGGCGCTGAGCGCGCTAACGTAGAGGCCGCACAGGAATAGCGGGCCAAGCAGGGATACCTTCTGAGCGATGGCGTAGTCTGTTAGCAGAGCCTGACGGTAGCAGGTGGCGCCCAGCACCATGGCGAAGGTGAGGTACAGCAGGCAGCTGGCGCCGATAGCGCACAGGCTGCCGAGCGGTATGTTGCGCTTCGGATCGCGCAGATCTGCGCACATATTAACGCCGGACATGACGCCAGTTATAGTTGGAAAGAATACACCAAGCACAGTGAAGAAACCATTAACGGAGTCATTGTCGACGTGGTACCCATGGTTGCTAGGTGGAAAAGTGTTGTTACTAAGGACGCCAGCTGAGTAGCCCGCAAAGCCGACTGGATGGCGCCAATTAGCGAAGGAGCCGAGCAGGAAGTCCAGCACAGCGGCCAGCAGCACTGCCAGCAGGGCCAGCTGCAGTCGGACAACCCACTTCACCCCGGCCGCGTTGACGCCGACCAGGCCGACAGTGACGGCGACGGCGAATCCGCGGGCTGCCCAGGCTGCCGACGTTGACGACGGCGCCAGCGGGAGCAGAGAGGCGGCCGATTCGCCCAAGCCGACGGCGTTCAGAGAGGCACCGATGGTCTGCGAAAGTGCAGAGTGTACTTTTCATTAGCGGACAGCACGCTTGTGGACTGAATGATTCATTCTATTTATTCCACTTCTTGCGAGGCCGGAAAAGGGCCGATTTGTAGGACTAATGGTGATTTCCAGAATCTCAGCATTGAGCAACCGGGCCATTCGCAAAGCGCATTTGTCCAAAGAGGTCTATCAAATTTGCTTGCGAGAAGTTTGCTTGCGAAATTTTGCTTGCAGGAAATTTGCTTGCAGGAAATTTGCTTGCTGCACATAAGCTCGCCGAAGTCTGCTTGCAGAAATTTTGCTTGCCGAGGTTTGCCAGCCAGTTTTCTTGCGGAACCTTAAAGAACCTATTTTTGAGCTCTTGTATTTCTAATTTTCATCCATTGTACAAAAATCATTTTCTAAGATTTGTGGAAGTCGCCTATAGTGTTATGACTTTGTATGAG
>NIVC01003150.1:30000-112500 GCA_002269645.1 Macrostomum lignano
TTTATCTATCTATCCACACTTTAAATTATCAAAGCTATAAACAACAAAATCGGATAGCAGTTTGATAACATTACAATGGCATACTATTAAAGCGGCAATCTAAAAAGTAAAACGGATTATGTTAGAGCTAATGAAGGCAATGGCTAATGAAGACAAAGCTTCAATCTTTGGCAATAGAAAAAACACAATTGAGAACCAATGGTGAGAATATTGATTACTTTGATTTGTTTGATTTGTTTTCTTTTAAAAATTGGAACAACCTTACTAATGACACACTGTAAAAGCGTAATTTTACTACAATACTGCAGAAAATTATTCAGCAAAAATGTTCACTGGAATAGTATAACGTCGTCACAATGGCAGAAAAACAGGACATGGCAAAAGTTAAAAAAGAGTACATAAAGGACTTCGATACGAGAGAAGAAGTATAGTTACTGGGTGATTATTCAAAAATCTAGAATATAAAAAATAAACTAAAAAACAGGTTTTAAAACAAAATGGCAGATTATTGAGCTCGAAATTCGCAGTCAGTCAGCATGGCAAATATCAAATAGCATCATTCATTCTTTAACTGTGACGCCAACCGCCGCCAGACTGCTGCTATCGCACCGGTCGAGCACGCTGCAAACAAACTGACCTGTGCGGTCTCGCAGTTCGGTTTCCATAGCAACCACCCCGCCTACATAGGGGTGCTCCAGTAACTGGGGAAGTCGCCAACGATCATTCGCCTTCTTGGCCAAACAGCAGGATAAAAAGTCGTTCAGCTCCTGTGGGAACCGGCCGGCTGCGGCCTCGGCCGAAAGCGACGGTGGCGGGCCTTCGGTCAGGTGCTGCACCTGCGCAGTGGAAGGGGGCGGTAGAGTTAGCGAATGCCTGCCGACTGATCTCACAGTTAGTAGCGTATGCAGCTTCCTCCGTGGGTGTCATACTGGTTCATCAGTTGGTGTCATACTGGTTCATCAGTTGGTGTCATACTGGTTCATCAGTGGGTGTCATACTGGTTCATCAGTGGGTGTCATACTGGTTCATCAGTGGGTGTCATACTGGTTCATCAGTGGGTGTCATACTGCTCATCAGTGGGTGTCATACTGCTCATCAGTGGGTGTCATACTGGTTCATCAGTGGGTGTCATACTGCTCATCAGTGGGTGTCGTACTGCTCATCAGTGGGTGTCATACTGCTCATCAGTGGGTGTCATACTGCTCAATGCTCATCAGTGGGTGTCATACTGCTTATCAGTGGGTGTCATACTGCTCAATGCTCATCAGTGGGTGTCATACTGCTCATCAGTGGGTGTCATACTGCTCAATGCTCATCAGTGGGTGTCGTACTGCTCATCAGTGGGTGTCATACTGCTCATCAGTGGGTGTCATACTGCTCAATGCTCATCAGTGGGTGTCATACTGCTCATCAGTGGGTGTCATACTGCTCAATGCTCATCAGTGGGTGTCATACTGCTCATCAGTGGGTGTCATACTGCTCAATGCTCATCAGTGGGTGTCATACTGCTCATCAGTGGGTGTCATACTGCTCATCAGTGGGTGTCATACTGCTCAATGCTCATCAGTGGGTGTCATACTGCTCATCAGTGGGTGTCATACTGCTCAATGCTCATCAGTGGGTGTCATACTGCTCATCAGTGGGTGTCATACTGCTCAATGCTCATCAGTGGGTGTCATACTGCTCATCAGTGGGTGTCATACTGCTCATCAGTGGGTGTCATACTGCTCAATGCTCATCAGTGGGTGTCATACTGCTCATCAGTGGGTGTCATACTGCTCATCAGTGGGTGTCATACTGCTCAATGCTCATCAGTGGGTGTCATACTGCTCATCAGTGGGTGTCATACTGCTCAATGCTCATCAGTGGGTGTCATACTGCTCATCAGTCACAAGCAAACTATTCAAGCTACCTGATGAAAGGGATTCTTCCACGAGCCGTAGGGATGGGCGCCGGACGCCAGCTCCAGCAAGCTGATGCCCAGAGACCACACGTCCGAGGCGGTGGTGAAGCCGGGCTCATCGCCGGCACCAAGGCCTCCTCCGGTTGCCATGGAGATAGAAACTCTCTCCGGGGCAACGTACAGTTGGCAGCCAACGTTTGACTTGGCGATGCTATTTTTAAGAATGCCAGCAACGCCAAAGTCGCAGAGTTTCACTTGGCCAGACCGATTAATAAGCATGTTGCTGGGCTTGATGTCTCTGGAATTGCGTTGCCATTGCGAATCCGTCTAACTGGTAAGACTTCTTCAACAGTGGGAACGGCTAAATATCTAAGGGTCGATTCTGGTTGGGGAGCTTAGGTGCAAACGGGGGCCTTCACAAGACCGAAATTTCACATTGTAGAAAACTTAACTCAACAAGGACTATGCATAAGGCAGGTGTCTTTCGGCGTTGTGAAATTCGGTCTTGTGAAGGCAGGTGTCTTTCGGCGTTGTGAAATTCGGTCTTGTGAAGGCAGGTGTCTTTCGGCGTTGTGAAATTTGGTCTTTTGAAGGCAGGTGTCTTTCGGCGTTGTGTGAAATTTCGGTCTTGTTAGGCAGGTGTCTTTTGGTGTTGTGTGAAATTTCGGTCTTGTGAAGGCAGGTGTCTTTCGGCGTTGTGAAATTCGGTCTTGTGAAGGCAGGTGTCTTTTGGTGTTGTGTGAAATTTCGGTCTTGTGAAGGCAGGTGTCTTTTGGTGTTGTGTGAAATTTCGGTCTTGTGAAGGCAGGTGTCTTTTGGTGTTGTGTGAAATTTCGGTCTTGTGAAGGCAGGTGTCTTTTGGTGTTGTGTGAAATTTCGGTCTTGTGAAGGCAGGTGTCTTTCGGCGTTGTGAAATTTGGTCTTTTGAAGGCAGGTGTCTTTCGGCGTTGTGTGAAATTTCGGTCTTGTGAAGGCAGGTGTCTTTCGGCGTTGTGAAATTCGGTTTTGTGAAGGCAGGTGTCTTTTGGTGTTGTGTGAAATTCGGTTTTGTGAAGGCAGGTGTCTTTTGGTGTTGTGTGAAATTTCGGTCTTGTGAAGGCAGGTGTCTTTCGGCGTTGTGAAATTCGGTCTTGTGAAGGCAGGTGTCTTTCGGCGTTGTGAAATTCGGTTTTGTGAAGGCAGGTGTCTTTTGGTGTTGTGTGAAATTCGGTTTTGTGAAGGCAGGTGTCTTTTGGTGTTGTGTGAAATTTCGGTCTTGTGAAGGCAGGTGTCTTTCGGTGTTGTGTGAAATTTCGGTCTTGTGAAGGCAGGTGTCTTTCGGCGTTGTGTGAAATTTCGGTCTTGTGAAGGCAGGTGTCTTTTGGCGTTGTGAAATTCGGTCTTTTGAAGGCAGGTGTCTTTCGGCATTGTGTGAAATTTCGGTCTTGTGAAGGCAGGTGTCTTTTGGCGTTGTGAAATTTCGGTCTTGTGAAGGCAGGTGTCTTTTGGTGTTGTGTGAAATTTGGTCTTGTGAAGGCAGGTGTCTTTCGGCGTTGTGAAATTCGGTCTTGTGAAGGCAGGTGTCTTTTGGTGTTGTGTGAAATTTCGGTCTTGTGAAGGCAGGTGTCTTTCGGTGTTGTGTGAAATTTGGTCTTGTGAAGGCAGGTGTCTTTCGGTGTTGTGTGAAATTTCGGTCTTGTGAAGGCAGGTGTCTTTTGGTGTTGTGTGAAATTTCGGTCTTGTGAAGGCAGGTGTCTTTCGGCGTTGTGAAATTTGGTCTTTTGAAGGCAGGTGTCTTTTGGTGTTGTGTGAAATTCGGTCTTGTGAAGGCAGGTGTCTTTTGGTGTTGTGTGAAATTTCGGTCTTGTGAAGGCAGGTGTCTTTCGGCATTGTGTGAAATTTCGGTCTTTTGAAGGCAGGTGTCTTTCGGCATTGTGTGAAATTTCGGTCTTGTGAAGGCAGGTGTCTTTTGGCGTTGTGAAATTTCGGTCTTGTGAAGGCAGGTGTCTTTTGGTGTTGTGTGAAATTTGGTCTTGTGAAGGCAGGTGTCTTTCGGCGTTGTGAAATTCGGTCTTGTGAAGGCAGGTGTCTTTTGGTGTTGTGTGAAATTTCGGTCTTGTGAAGGCAGGTGTCTTT
Organism: Macrostomum lignano; assembly: GCA_002269645.1. Classification (NCBI taxonomy): domain Eukaryota; kingdom Metazoa; phylum Platyhelminthes; family Macrostomidae; genus Macrostomum; species Macrostomum lignano. Next base: position 34,019 of record NIVC01003150.1, read on the forward strand.
CGGTGTTGTGTGAAATTTGGTCTTGTGAAGGCAGGTGTCTTTCGGTGTTGTGTGAAATTTCGGTCTTGTGAAGGCAGGTGTCTTTTGGTGTTGTGTGAAATTTCGGTCTTGTGAAGGCAGGTGTCTTTCGGCGTTGTGAAATTCGGTCTTGTGAAGGCAGGTGTCTTTTGGTGTTGTGTGAAATTCGGTCTTGTGAAGGCAGGTGTCTTTTGGTGTTGTGTGAAATTTCGGTCTTGTGAAGGCAGGTGTCTTTCGGCATTGTGTGAAATTTCGGTCTTGTGAAGGCAGGTGTCTTTTGGTGTTGTGTGAAATTTGGTCTTGTGAAGGCAGGTGTCTTTCGGCGTTGTGAAATTCGGTCTTGTGAAGGCAGGTGTCTTTTGGTGTTGTGTGAAATTTCGGTCTTGTGAAGGCAGGTGTCTTTTGGTGTTGTGTGAAATTTGGTCTTGTGAAGGCAGGTGTCTTTCGGTGTTGTGTGAAATTTGGTCTTGTGAAGGCAGGTGTCTTTCGGTGTTGTGTGAAATTTCGGTCTTGTGAAGGCAGGTGTCTTTCGGTGTTGTGTGAAATTTCGGTCTTGTGAAGGCAGGTGTCTTTTGGTGTTGTGTGAAATTTCGGTCTTGTGAAGGCAGGTGTCTTTTGGTGTTGTGTGAAATTTGGTCTTGTGAAGGCAGGAACCACATGGGTCAGCCTTAAAAGCCCAGAGACTGCACATGCCCGACGATTGGAAAGGCAGGGCCACTGTACACCCTGTGAGTGTGTGCCTGCGTACGTGCTCTTGCTCAGGGATCGGTGGAATTGGCACAACTGTTCAGGTCTCCATACTGGCTTTGGGTTGACTGTCGCCTTTGAACTATCTAACAGACAACTAGCTAACTAGCATACAGCGGCTTATTGAACTTTCACGCGCACCTATGCATGACCTCAATGCTGCGTATGTAACTCAAAGCCTTCAGAACCGAATAGGCAATGTATTGCAGCACCGGATTAGTGATTGGCATATTCACAGCCGAACTATACGCTGCCAAGTAGAACTGCCTAAGCGAGGCGTCCATCAGCTCCATCAGAATATGTATGTCGCCGTCGTGAAACATTGCCCCATAGAAGTACACAACAAACGGGCACTCGACAGTGCGCTTGAGGACGCTAATCTCGCGCTGCTGCAGCTCGTGCTCCTGCTGATCAAAGGACAGCCGGATTCGCTTCCGAGCAAACAGGCAGCCAGAGTCGCGGTGAATCACGCGGTCGACAACGCCGAATCGTCCGCTACCGAGCTCGTCCAGACTGTCAAAGTCGGTGGCTCGAGCCGTCATTGTGACGCCATCGACGCTAAATGCGGCAACATCGGCCAGACTCTGCGACTGGCTAATAGTGTCAGTCAGTTTTGCGGCCCTAGTGGCGGCCTCAATGGCCTCAGCGAAGTTTAATGGCAAGGCCAACTTTACGCCGCCAAAACGGCGGGCTGATTTGGCTGGGGAAGCCTGGAGAAGATTGGGATGATTGCATTACAATACTTTTAATAGCAATGGAAGCACAGTTGAGACAAGGATAAAGTACTACTATATTATAGCTTGTAGCTACAATCCTAGGATTTCGAGATAATGTGGCTGGGATGACTATACCTTTACTTATATATCACACATTATTAAACTGAAAAGGATCAATTTTAGATTGTGTAAGACTGGAATCCAAGCCTGCCCTCTAATAACTAGGTAATATTACTAATCAAGAGCTTTCTAACCAATAAAGATACAAATTCAAAATGTTAGTCTAACATGAACATTTTAAAGGTTTTATAATAATTTTTTAGTATTGCGCTAAAAATTTGGCATAAGAAAATCAATACATACAATAAACAATGTATTATCAATATTTGACTTATATTAATCTAACTACCAAATATCAACAGGTATACATTCAAAGATTAGATACTAGTGTGCTACACCTACATTTATATTATATTATAGAATTGTTAGCTAATTTGCAACTAGATATAAAGATAATTCTAATACTACTGATATTAGCAAAAAGAAAAGAACTTAGTTGATATTAGATAGATAGTTTTAATTCTTAACTTAGGTTCCATTTGAGTTGATTAGCTAGGCTTTTTTTATAATATATAGTTAAACACATATTTAATAAAACAAGCTGAACTTTATGATACTTAGTCATAACATTTATAATAAGGGTATTTAGGGTTTAAGGTTGGGTTGGGGTTCAGAGTCAGGTTTTGATACTAGGTTTTGGGTTTGGGAGGGGTATTGGGTTGGGTCAGGGTTTGGGATTAGAGCACTGGGTTTGGGGTTTGGGTCAGTTGGGTTTAGCCACTAGGTTTTTGGGTTTTAGCATAATTATTATTTTCAAGTTAGTTTTTAGCCAGTTTTGACACTTTAGGCCTATGCAAAAAAACAATACAAAAATTTTCTATGACCTTTAGAAATATTAAGATATTGTGGCAGTCGAGTGCCACTGATGAACACTTAATCAAGCAATTACGCAAAGTTGCATGCCCAAGAAACATTAATTTTTTATCCATCCAGTGAATTTCTGGCGCATCTTTTTTCCGTCAAGTGGCCGTCCAGCCACTGTTTTAGTTTCCACTGGGTGCTAAAACGCGCTCCCTTGCGGTGGATTTTGTTAAAATTTTTCTCCCTTTTCCTTTGCGGCAAGCCGTCCACCCAAAGTTTCCACGCTTTGAAACTTTGCTCCATCGGCCTGTCCAATTTAACTTCCAAACGTTGTGCATGCAATTCTCTCTCTTTATTTATAATCTGCGCATGATGAGTGGTTTCTAACCTTTCTCCCCCACCCTTCCCTTTTTGGTTTTCGACCCCCTATTTTCCTTAATCTAATTTTCGTTTTTTAAGTTTATTTAGCGCACCGGCGCCCGTGAACATCTCAGTCGTCTAAAAATCAATATTACTAATCATAAGCCTGCATTATTCTTAATAAACCAAGCCCATAAACCATTATTCCGAATCATATTTAATCTGCTGACATAAGCCATAGCATTTATTGAGTCATTTGCCCGTGGGGCGTAAAATAACCAAGTTCTCATCTCAAAGAAAGCTCTGAGACTTATCCGTTCCATAATACGTAAATTACGGTGGTGGCAGCAACTACCCTACTGAAAGTAACCAGTTCAACACATCGACGCATTAATTTACAGAGCCAGAAATCTCCGGTGTTTCATTCCTTTGAACGACCCGAGCCGCTAAACGACCGCTCTGCTACGATTACGACTACCCTCCCCCCGGACTTGAGAACCCGGCAGTCGGAGAAAAGGAGAAGAAATTCCGTTGTGATTCATCTGCGCGATTTTTCCGGTTTTATTCGTGCGAACGCAACGCCACCGGTTTCGAAGAATTTCGGCCGACCTTCAACCCAGGAGTTTAAATCTTCTCCACCCCCACCTCACTGGTGTCAACAAATTTTCAAAACTCAGAACTTCCAAAAAATTCTTCTCCGCCCCACCTCATTGGTGGCAGTGGTGGGATAACGAGACGCCAAAACCCTTTCAACGAGTCGTTCAAACGCTACACTACTATGGCTTCAACTAATACTAATTCAACGACCGCGGACGCGACAGCCGACGCCGCGGGCCCCGACAACTCAACGACAAGACCGACCTACGACGAGATGATTCGCGCGGTGACCGAAGAGGTGCGCCGGCGACTGGAGCAGACCAGCCTGGGCCAGCCGCAACACCATCATCATGTGTACCAGCAGCCCCAGCAGCAGGATCGAGCTCCAGCGCCGAAACCGGTCAAGATTCAGCGGTATACGCAGAACCAGGAATTCGACGTCTGGATCCAGGCTCTGGAAAAGCGTTGCGAGCTCAACGGGATCACAGACGACAGATGCAAGAAGGCGGAGGTCCTCGTGAATCTGGACATCGCCACCACCTATCCCGCAGTCGTCAGGATGGAGCTGCCAGACAATCTAACGTTTGGTGAGTTCAAACAGCGATTGTCTGAACGTTTTACGCATGTTGCCGACACGCTGGAGTACCGGGAGCAGTTCCGAAGCTGCCAGCAAGGCAAGAACGAGAGCGTTGACGACTATGGCGATCGACTAATTGCTCTGGCCGATAGAGCATTTCCGCATTTTACCCCGGTTCAGAAGCAGGCTGAACTGGTGGATCAGTTCACAGTGGGAGTGCGGATTGCTCAGTCGGCGAGAGAACAGCTAATCCTGGTGCGACCGCAGAATCTGACCGCAGCGAGACGGGCCGTGCTACGCTTGGAGACAGCAGCTAGTCTGGCTCAGCGAGTAGCACCGCCGCCAGCAGCGAGACATGTCCGGGTCCTCGAAGATGACAATGGTCAGACGCCCACTGTGGTGCAACACGACAAGTCATCTCGGCCCGAGGAGAACTGGTTGCGTGAAGTGATGGAACAACAAGCCGAAACTCTGCAGGAGCAGCGACGCCTACTGGAGACATTGAGTAACGAGATGCGAGAATTCTACTCACGGGGATCGCGCGACAACGACACCCCGGAGCCATTGGAGCCTCGCCACCAGCCGCGGGACTCGTGGGGCCAACGCTCCAGATGTCTGGTACCCTCGACTCCTCGCCGCAGCGCTGACGGAAGCGCCCAATTTACGACACCCGGCACGCGAATGGTGCCACAGCAACCGTTCCATCGACTTCAGCAACCGCGAGACGGCAGCAACCCGCCGCCGAGAACGCCGCCAGCAGGAGGTCCACGTCAGCAGCAGCAGCAGCAGCAGCAGCAGCCGAGTTCAAGGCCGCCGCCTTACCAGTTGCGACGGCAGAATGCCATGTGTTACAGGTGCAATCGCGAGCATCGTGCCGATGAGTGCCCGCACCGGCGGTCGGCCAGCACCGCGTCCCAGCGCAACGGCAGCTCGGGAAACGGGACGGCTGGACGCGCCATCGGGGGCAGCGCCATCCAGCAGCCGCGCCAGCACTGAAGTCCCCGCCGAGGACTTTAGTCGCTCAGCAGGCCACTGCTGAGACAGCCTCCGCCGCACCTGTACAGAATTCTGCACCCAAGCGACCTCGGAGAGACCCGTTTTTAACTGGTGAGATTCAAGGCCGCTATTTTGCTTTCTTGCTTGATACCGGGTCCAAGTGTGAAGTCCTAGGATTCAGCACCTGGCACCGCCTATGTACTGACGACCCGACCCTGCGTGGCCAAATCAAGCCCTGCCTTCAGCGCATTGTGACCTACAATGGTGAACCAATTCAGATGGCAGGAGAACTATCCATCAAAGTGAAGATTGGTAATTTTGAGCCTACAGTCAAGTTTCTGCTAGCGAAAGGATCGCATGACAACATTCTGGGCTTCGAGTTCCTGGAGAAGTACAGCACATCACTGGACCTCGCCGCCGGAATGCTGTTTTTCAAGGACGGCACTGCCGCACCACTGCGCTATACGCGAACCGAAGCTACTACGTGCAGAATCTACACGGCCGAGAGCACAACCGTGCCGCCGTTATCATCAGCCCGAATTAAAATCAAATTAGCCAAAGGACGAGAAGAAAACCAGGGTACAACCGCCGTGATCGAGCCGCTGAAACCGGCTCGTCGCGAAGAAGATGTGCAGCACTTGGACGCCGCGCCTGCCCTGATTTCCATGGCTAATGGAGAAGGCGCTATCGAAATGATCAACCGTGGCACTACAGCCATCAAAGTGCGAGCGAATGCCCTAGTCGGGATTGCTAGACCAATCAGACTGCCCGAGCTACATTTCTTCCCGCTGCTGAAATCAGAAGACTCTGTCAATCAAATCCAAGACGAGGATCCCGATGCTTGGATTAAGGAGATCGATATCAGCGAGGATCTGTCCAGTGACCAGCGCGCTCAAGTCATCGAGCTATTGAGAAAGTACCAGACCATCTTCTCGCAGGGGCCACACGATCTCGGCCGAACTCATCTGGTCACCCACAACATCGTACTGAAGGACAAAGATCCGGTGCATCTCCCAACGCGAAGGATCCCGCCGCACCTGCTACCCAAGGTGGACCAGTTACTCGACGATCTGCTGGCCAAAGGCGTGATTCGACCGAGCTTCTCCAGCTACAACACCCCGCTGGTGATCATCCCGAAGAAGGACGGCAGCCTAAGAATTGTACAAGATTTCCGGAGTCTGAATCAAAAGTGCGAGTATTTTCCGTACCCGATTCCTAATATTCAAGAAGCATTCGCCAGCCTCGAAGGAAGCCAGCTATTTAGTACATTCGATTTGAATAGCGGCTACTATCAGATTCCTCTGCGTCCGGAAGATCAAGACCTGACTGCCTTTGCCACGCTGCACCGCGGACAGTTCGCCTACAATGTTATGCCAATGGGGTTAAGTTCAGCTCCAGCCAGCTTCATGCGCCTCATGAACGCTGTGCTCAACGGGATTGCCTACAAAAGTGCTATCGCCTACCTGGATGACGTAATCGTCTATTCTAAGAAATTTAACGACCACCTACGGCATATGGAAAAAGTATTTAAGAGAGTCCAAGAAGCTAATCTAAAGTTCAAAGGCAAGAAGTGCCATTTATTTCGGGCAAGCCTCCACTACCTGGGACACGTAGTAACCAAAGATGGAATCAAGACCGACCCGGCGAAAATCGAAGCTATTCAAACCTGGCCAAGACCAAGAGTTTTGTCTGCACGTGCGCTTACTATGCTAAATTCGTACCTGGCTACGCAGAACTTGCAGCTCCGCTCCACGACCTAATCAAGGAAAAGAAGATTAGAAATTTCAATTGTCTATGGGGAAAAGCCCAGCAAGACGCGTTTGATCAGCTCAAAGCAGCCATGACTTCGACATCAGTGCTCGCGTATCCGCAGTTCAGCGAGGATCCGGAAGTAATGTTTATCCTGGACACGGATGCTTCTGCGACCAGAATCGGAGCCTGCCTGAGCCAACGCCAAGCTGATGGAGTAGAGCGACCAATCGGCTATTTCTCCCGGCGACTCAAACCGGCCGAAGCCCGTTATCCGATTACGAAACAGGAACTCTTGGCAGTCGTAGATGGAATGCGACACTTCAGATTCTACCTGCTGGCCAAGAAGTTCATCTGCCGAACCGATCATGCCGCATTAACCTGGATCCTGAGGCGAACTCAGCAAGAAGGAATCTTTGGACGATGGCTACAGCGCCTCAGCGAATTCGAGTTCGAGATCCAGCATCGAAAATCAAGTCAGCACCAAAACGCCGACGGCCTCTCAAGACGGCCTGAGGACGACGCTGAATGTTTGGAGGAGGCTCAGCGAGAGGCCGCCGTCGAGGACCAAAGTAAGCAGCCAGCCGCGATAACTGGCGCAGCGGCGCCGAAGGTCCACGACAGCAGCCACCCTAGTCCTCCACCGAGCAAGAAGCGACCGACCCGCCGTCACCGACTAAAGCCGCCGACGAAATCAACTGAGTCCAACGGCGAGACTACGCCGCCCGCAACACCGACAGCCGACAGCAAGCCGCTGACAGAGCTGCATCCGCCGGCGACGAAGTCGAGGCCATCTGCCAGTCGTTATTGGGACTCACAGAGGTCGCCCACCAGTTTTAGCAGCACGACATGTTGCCCGTCAAGGGGCCGCCGGCTACTAGCTGAAGGCGACGAGGATAGCGACCACAGCGCAGCCAACGAAGACCGCTGCCAACCCGCTCGCCGTCCTGTGTTCAAGAAGGTGAGATTCAGCCTTGATACCGACAGTTCCGCTGACTCACTCTCATCTGCTGACGAATCTAATGCTGACGAAGCCGACGCTGACATGACCGACGAGGATCGGCCCTCAAATTCTTCATCGACCCGGCAACCGGCCAGAGTAGCGATTATGCGGAGGGAGCTCCAGACCCCGAACCATGCCGCCACAGCCGAAGCCGCGCCGACTAATTTGACTAACAGACGCCAAACTTTGAACTTAACTGATCACATCCCGAGACCAGTCACACGTGAGGAGCTCCAGACCCATCAGCGTGCTGACTCCGCCATCGCGATGATGATCAACTTAATTGAAAGTCGACAACCGAAGCCGCCGCTGAATCAGCGATTAAATCTAACAAGAGATGAGCGAAATCTCTTAGCATTCTATGAGCAATTGGAAGTCCGAGACGACGGACTATTAGTCATCCATCTCGACGATGTTGGCGAGGAGGACAATGCGAGGATCGTCCTGCCGAAGAGTCTCGACGCCACAGTGTTTGCCGACCTGCATGGTTCGCCCTACTGCGGACACATGGGCCGAGATCTCACCATCGCAAAGGTGCGCGAGAGGTTCTGGCGACCGGCCCTGGCCAAGGCCGTGTCCGACTATGTCGCTTCCTGCCAGACCTGCACTCAGAGTAAAGGACGGCGACGCATCCCAGCGCATGTACAATCATTTCCGGTCTGCGAAATCTATGGGCGATGTGCGATCGACATCATGGGCCCCACTGGAGACCCGACAGACCGAGGCAACAAGTACATCCTCACCTACGTCGACACGACGTCAAAGTACCCCTTCGCTTTCGCCATGAAGAATCAGCGCGCCAAGACGATAATAACTCTCCTGCAAGAACAAGTCTTCCCGATCACCGGAATCCCCGCGTGGATCCATTCGGACCAAGGCAAACAGTTCACAGGGCACGAGTTTCGACATTTCTGCGAAGTCTATGGCATCCGGCAGACAACGACGCCGCCATACTCGCCCTGGGCCAACGGTCAAGCTGAATCGTGCAACAAAGACATCAAGAAGGTGCTCACTTGTCTTCTCGAAGATCATCAACAGTGGGACAAGATGTTGCCAGCCGCTCTGACAGCCTTGCGATCAGCTGTCAATCGTACGACGGGATTCTCGCCGCATTACGTCATCTACGGAGTGCCCTACCGGTATCCGATCGATAACACCCTAGACCGCCTGGACGTATCGCCGGACCTCCCCGAGTACATCGCAAAGCATCAGCGTAGACTGGCCGAGACTGAAAGGATTGTGCGACAGCGATTGCGAGCTGAGATCCAACGCCGTGAAGAGTACTACGAGAACCGACCCAAGCCCGTGGAACTGCAGCGAGGAGACCTGGTTTGCCTGGCCAACCCGAAGCTCGAGTTGGGCGAGCTGCCGAAGTTTCACCGGCCGTACAAAAGCATGTACAAGGTCAACAGGAGGGTCGGCGAAGTAGCCTACTGGATCCAGCCAGCAACAGCCCGACGTGGACGCCCAGCTGAAATGCTCGTACACCGCAACAACATCATAAAGGTGCCGCAGATGATGGCAGATCGACCGCAGGAGCCGCCGCGCCAGACAGAGCGGCCAATGTTGCCCTACGAGTCGAGCGATGAAAGCGAAGTCGAACCAGCCGATCTGCCCGCTCCAGAACAGCCAGTCGCAGCTCAGCCTGACCTGCGCGGCAGCCAATTGTTCGAGCCGAGCCTCCGCCATCCGGAAGTGCTGTCTGAAGGCGACCCGGATCTGCCTGACATCGGTATGGAGCTCGAGATCTGAAAAGGTAATTACCAATGAGTTTTCTGTTGCGCCAAGTTGCTAACTTCTGATGCGCATTACTATTAGTAGTTGTATTTGCGAACGCGTTCCAATTCTAATTTTGCTGTAAGCTTTCTCTGCACCTGCTCTGTGCTGAAAGCCGATTTTAATTTTCCGTTTAAATTCAATGTACTTTTCCTTATGCTTTCAGGATAAAAGCAGGCGTCGTTCCAATGTACTTTTCCTTATGCTTCAGGTTAAAAGCAGTTTCTCTTTTCCTTATGCTTTCCGGTAAAAGCAGTGCATAGTTTCCGGTGCTCATGTATAGCGTAAAACTTTGCTAATTTTATTAAATGCGAATTCATTAATCAGCACCATGCTCTCTGTAAATTTCCTTACGCTTTGCGGTGAAAAGCACGCACCAATGCGACAATATTTAATCAACGCGTCCTCATTAAACAATGCGATACAGTAAGATCATTGCTTCATTTTGCGTTTCCTCTTTTCATCTAAATTTTGTGCATCCCTGTTGCTGTAAGCTTCTTTGCACACGTTCAAAGTGCAGAAGTGCCCCCCCTTTCTAATGCTTTCAGGAAAGCAGTGAATTTGTACACCTTACAGTTTGATTAAACTGTAGGTATTTTAATTTTCCTTCCGGTTTGTAAGCCCACTGTCTAAGGGCCAAACTGTCTTTTGCCCGCTCAGGTCAAGCGCCCCTGTTCTAGGCCTTGTCCTCAGTGGAGGGCATTTAAGGTGACTCGACCCCTGCTCTTTGTTCGATTTTGCTCGAGCCTGGAAACGTTGTAAGGGCTGCCCAGTTGGGCTCCCCTACCCAGTGCCATTTGTGAGCCCCCCGCTCCTGTAACTCCTTATGGAGCCCCGGTCACTAAACTGTTCATTCAATATTATCTTAGTATGGAGCCCGCCAATTGCTCCTTTATTTTTTCTATCTGTTTACGCGCAATTCAGCTATCCTAACCGCCGACCTATTTTGTGTGAGCCGCTCAGGCGCCCCATTTCAATTCTTTGATTTCGGACCTCCCCCTGCCGCGCGGTTATCTGTTTTATGGCCTTTCGTTCATTCAACCCCCCCCCCATCCGCGTATGGTGGTGGCTGGTTTCTCTGGTTGGAACACCCTTTCTCCAGCCAGTGGATAACCTTTTTGGAGTATTTAAACCGCAACTTGGCTCGGAACTGATTTTCTCAATTTGTAAATTGAATTCCTGCGCTCCTAGCTATTTGTCCTATTTGTTATTTATCTGCCAGCCAACTTGTTCATACTCCTGTATATATTTATCCACTATCCTGTATATATTTTGCTCACCATCATAATTATTTTCCCTTATTGCTTCAACTGAGAACTCTGCCCAACCGGCTATTACGGAGGACATCGTAATGTTGGAAGGAACTGCACCTCAGGAGCCGCCCGCTCTGCAAGCGCCCGAGCTTCAAGCGACCCTGCAGCGCGCCCCATGGCTTCGCCCTGATGAGGCGGCCAAGCTGCGAGTTTGGAATTCCGCCACGGCCGGCGCAACACCGGCGCGCCTACGCCTGCGCAAAGTTTTATTCGACGCTTTCGACCTCGCCGCCCAGAAGGGGCGGGTACAAATTGATGCCCCCTGGCGCCGGCTCTGTGTCCTAATGCCTCCGGCGGCGACGAAAGACTTACTGGACAAGCAGTTAACACGGGCCGAGGAACTGTTCCGCCTGAGACCAACCCAATTCCGCCCAGCCCTGGCTCTACTTCTGGCATTGGCCTATTTTGAAGCTGGCCACCTAGAAGGCGGCTGGTTTCCGCGCCTACGAGCTTTCTGGGACTGTGCGATAGAGAAATACCCTGAGCGCCTCCACATCGTCGACAGTCACGTACAAATATATGGCTGGCCCCCGGCGGCCAGCTCAGCTAGCGACCGGCCCAGAACGGCGAGGAACGCCAACCCCGAGCATCCTATTTGAGGAGACCACCCGGCCAATCGAGGCGGCCGAGCTGCCGGACGCGGACGCCGCGGTGGCCAAGGAAGCAGCGGCTGCTGCTAACTCTGCGCAACCCTCCGGCCACCCTGCGCATGTGGCAGTCGAGTGCCACTGATGAACACTTAATCAAGCAATTACGCTAAGTTGCATGCCCAAGAAACATTAATTTTTTATCCATCCAGTGAATTTCTGGCGCATCTTTTTTCCGTCAAGAGGCCGTCCAGCCACTGTTTTAGTTTCCACTGGGTGCTAAAATGCGCTCCCTTGCGGTGGATTTTGTTAAAATTTTTCTCCCTTTTCCTTTGTGGCAAGCCGTCCACCCAAAGTTTCCACGCTTTGAAACTTTGCTCCATCGGCCTGTCCAATTTAACTTCCAAACGTTGTGCATGCAATTCTCTCTTTATTTATAATCTGCGCATGATGAGTGGTTTCTAACCTTTCTCCCCCACCCTTCCCCTTTTGGTTTTCGACCCCCTATTTTCCTTAATCTAATTTTCATTTTTTAAGTTTATTTAGCGCACTGGCGCCCGTGAACATCTCAGTCGTCTAAAAATCAATATTACTAATCATAAGCCTGCATTATTCTTAATAAACCAAGCCCATAAACCATTATTCCGAATCATATTTAATCTGCTGACATAAGCCATAGCATTTATTGAGTCATTTGCCCGTGGGGCGTAAAATAACCAAGTTCTCATCTCAAAGAAAGCTCTGAGACTTATCCGTTCCATAATACGTAAATTACGGTGGTGGCAGCAACTACCCTACTGAAAGTAACCAGTTCAACACATCGACGCATTAATTTACAGAGCCAGAAATCTCCGGTGTTTCATTCCTTTGAACGACCCGAGCCGCTAAACGACCGCTCTGCTACGATTACGACTACCCTCCCCCCGGACTTGAGAACCCGGCAGTCGGAGAAAAGGAGAAGAAATTCCGTTGTGATTCATCTGCGCGATTTTTCCGGTTTTATTCGTGCGAACGCAACGCCACCGGTTTCGAAGAATTTCGGCCGACCTTCAACCCAGGAGTTTAAATCTTCTCCACCCCCACCTCACTGGTGTCAACAAATTTTCAAAACTCAGAACTTCCAAAAAATTCTTCTCCACCCCACCTCAATATATATTACAAAGGGTTAAAAATAAAAATAGCAAATAGTACCATATATAGATATATGCAAACCTTTTTGGAAATAACAAAAGTAATTGATTTTGACATTTTAAAGTCAGCTGGAATTATACTTAGCAATTGTCAAAAGTTCTATGTTTTCAACTCATATGTAGCTAGAAAGATAAACTTATTAAAATGCACAATATTTTATACAAATATTTTAACCTTAACATGTCAATGCAATTACTTTTTTTATTTTGCTAGACTAGGCCTACTATCAATAAAAACACCTCTTAGCTGCAATAAGCCTTTTGGTATTAAGGTCTTTAGACTAGTTATTATAGATAAATGTCTAAGGAAATTATCAAAGCAATCCTTTAATTTTATATATCCAACTATTTTATCAAAGGGCCAAATAGAGAGGCTTTGTAGGCTGGAGTTTGCTTACCTATGGCTTAAGCTAAAAAATCAAATTTGCAAAACTAAAGGATTGCCATATCAAAATAATAGTACAATATTAAATTAACAAATATTATAAAACAAAAAAATGCTAAAGGGTCACTCTCTAAGGTATATAGGCTATATCAAAAGGTGACAAAGTATGCACCAAAGCCTAGGAAGCATTGCAACAATAAAGGATCCTTTCGTAATTGGATTAATAAAAGACCTTTTTTCCTTTTTGGTAGGCCTAGGCTTGAACCCTATTTTACATTGCTCTAACAATGGTACCATACTAATAAAACAGTACTACTACAAAGAGCATGCCAAAAAAACTTTGCCAACTTTTGACATTTATTAGGCCATTTGCATTCTATGTATAGGGTAGACCTATGGCCATTTTGAGTCTTTGACATTGATTCCAAGCATAGTCTCAAGTGTCAATGTCACACTGTAGTTTGCATCGCAGCTGCACCAAGTGCTACCTTACAGAAAATGTGTTGCACTGCAGGATCATTTTAAATATATGCCAGACAGGCATCCACCATTTAGCAACTTTTTCCAATAGAGCATAGGGTCTCAATAACAATAACAACTGCCATGCCATTAAAAATAGGTCCTAGACTAATCTAGGCCCTAAGCCTAAGGCCTAATCAATAAGATAACTATCTAGACTAACAAATGAAATAATAGAAATTGGGAATTGACAGGACAAAGAAAAAACAGTTGAAACACAAAGCTCAATTGTTCATTTTTGTAGGGGCCTAACCAACCAAAACATTAGCATATTTTGGTTGGGTTTGGTTGGTTGATTGATACTGATAGTTAACCGCAAAAATCCTAAACATACAGGGTGACCCAGAAGTACCCAAAAATTACATAGCACAAACAATTAATTAAAGGCATAATCCTAGTTTCCTGTATTAAATTATTTTTAGTTAAAAATCGACTCACTAAGTTAAAACAAGTTAGTCCATAGCAGTCAATAGTCCACTGAGCTCACTAAATGGCATAATAATAGGCAACTCAGAACAAGAAGTTGCCGAAGGTCGAAGGACTCTTCTAGGTAAAGCCTTTAAGCTAGAGGTGGTGCCAGAGGTACTCGTTCAGGCGCAAATCGAATAGGTCGTCGCTGGTGCCATACATGTTCTTGAACTTTGCCTTGACATGCGCCCAGGTCCTTTCAATGGCATTCATATGCAAAGTTCTTAGTTTCCAACTAGTTTTAAGTTGCTCATTATTATGCCATTTAGTGAGCTCAGTGGACTATTAAGGATTATGGATTAACTTGTTTTAACTTATTGAGTCAATTTTTAACTCCAAATAATTTAACGCGGAAAACTAGGATTATGCCCAATTAAAAAATGTCAGCTACCTTTGGGTCACTCTGCAGTGTGCTCTGCATTAGTTCTTTTGTCGACCGTCACATGTTGTATCCGAAAGTTTTGGATTCAAAATTTTATTATAGGCCTAATATCAGATCTCAAATTAGTCGTTAGTGAGTTATTTTAAAATGCAGTTAGAAAAACCTTGTTCTTAACAAATCTTAGGAGGGGCACAGCCCAAGCCCAATAAATCACCATCACTTCCTGTTGTAATTTATTGACGTGTTAAAAAAATGAATCTATTTGCCTTAATGCCCTAAAGAGTAGGAATTGTACAATTTTATTTTCGAATTGCTCAGTTCATGAAGTTAACGAGCTTGAAAAATGAAATTCAACTTTTTTTCTTCCCATCATAGGCGTAAGAACGGGGGGGCCGGTGGGGCCATGCCCCACTCTTTAAAATGGGGGGGGGGCAATAAAGGTATCGGGCCCCTCCACATTTTAAATGTAAAATGCAGACTTTTTGCTTATTTTTGGTTTTTGCTGCTTTGCATGAATGCATTTTGCTGCAGGGCGACAAAACATAGCACCTGCAGCGCTAAAATGAGTGGCTGCGGCGCTAAAATGAGTGCCTGCAGCGCTAAAATGAGTGCCTGCGGGCCTACGGCGCTATAAAATGATTGCCTGCGTTTAGTGCTGACAAGACGGATTCTGAAAATAATCGGGATAATGTGCCTTTTCCATATAAAAAATCTAACTCGACGGGAGCATGCGCCCTGTGCACCCCCCCCTCCTAAATCCGCCACTAAACCTGCCCCACCCCCCACTTTTTGAAACGTATCTACGCCTATGCTTCCCATGCAGCTTTGAACAGCTAAAAAAGCCTATAATAGCGCGTGGAAATATAGATATAGGGGCATATAAGGCGTCAGAATGTGGGGCAGTGGACCAGGGCCACCACTTTAAGCTACCTTTGATATATTTTCTTTACATAGGTTTAATTCATATTCAATTTAGTATGCATCTATGGCTATAAAGGTTCATTTATATAGAACGGATCGAGGCCGGTAAAAAAGGATAGATTGAAGAAACCATGGTGTGCTACCAGCTGCAGAGGAAAATTGTGCTAAAGAGACTGGGCAGAGGTAGAAAGTACCATGATCAGGACCCCAACGCATGTTTCGCCATCAGTTTTAGGAAGATCATTTTTAGTATATAGAAAGGGTCCGAATCTCGAACTACATGTAAAAAAATATGTACGTATAGATTATTAGACTTGCCGCGTTCTCCCTTTTAAAGATCTAAAGGAGCAGTATACAAACTATTCTATTGAAAGTAGTAAAGGGCAAGTTTGTATATTACCAGTCTAGAAATTTTCCTCACAGCTTATTTGACAGAAGTATCATCCAATCGGAGACAGGAAGCTACTCGTAAAGAATTGAAATGAAAAACCGTTTAAAAGGTTCGAGTCTTTGAAAAAAAAGATTTTTTAACTCCTTGACTTGACTATAGCTAATAGCATCGAAAATCTGTATCGAAGTTTTTATTTTAAAATCGCCACTTTAAGAGGCAAGAGAACTTGCACGATTTGCACGAATGACTCTAATCTCGTGTGGAACAACAATCGTACGAATGGACATGGAAACTTCTCAACCGGTATGAGTACAACTAGCTGGCTTTTTTAACTTTGTATACATGGAGATTGTAGCTGTTGATATGATTGAACTATGAACTATTAATTGAGTGTTATAAATATAAAGCATCAGTCTTCAGATTAAATCCATCAAACATCAATTCCTCTTTCGCCTAACCTTATTAGGATCGCGCAGTAACAAGCTACTGTCAGCGTCTCAACGCTGTGCTGAACGTGTCCACAGAGTCAGATCGTCAGCTGCTGCAGTCGATGCTAAATTTTCGCCACGCCTGTCCCGATAAATTCCGCGAACTAATTCGCGTTCACTTGTCATTTCTAGTCGATTTGCCGCACTTTGATAGCGACCATAGTTGCGGCAGTGGCGGCGGCAGCACCAGCAGTTGGAAGCGAAAGTGTTACCTGCACGGTCTGCTCAGATTTCCATCGCCGCTGCGATTACGGGAACGCAGCTCCGGTTGCAGTAAGTAGTGATGTGAATGTTAAATGTACCGGTAGTATATAATTTTCAGTGGCATTGCCATGAGTTTCTTCTAAAGGCAGGGGTGGGCAAACTCCGGCCCGCAAAGCCTCTATCCGGCCTTCGGGTCTTTGGACACTAGAATGGCAATCCGGCCCGCTCAAGGTTGTACTCTTCTTAGTTATCTCCTCTCCTGATCCTCATCTCCTCTCTCCTCTTCTCTATTTTCGCCTTTCCTCTCCCCTACTCTCTTCTCTCATCTTATCTCCTTTCTTCTTACTCATCTCTTCTCTCATAGCCTCTCATCTCGCCTCTCACCTCTCCTCTTTTCTGTCATCTCTCATCTGCTCTTTCTTCTCTCTCCCCATCCCCTCTTCTTTCCACTCCTGCCTGATCGCAGTCATGAGCTGGATTGTTTATCTGGTCCTAGAGGTAAAAAATTTGCGGACCCCCCCCCCCCCCCCTGTTTAAAAGGGGTAAGGGGGGAAGGGGGTCATGAGTCATGACCAGGAGTCAGCGCCCGCAGTGCGCTACTGCATCCATAGTCAATGCCATGTGTAACATTGCCAGGGCAAGCGGCGATAGTCCAGTCCCAGTTCCCAATCAGCAGTCCATGCGCTAAAAGAAACATTTTAGCGCCGTACGTAGCGTATTCGGCCCATGTTTTGAAACTATAAACAGTAAGCTTCAAGGTAGTATAAATAGTTAAATGCCTGAGACGTCATAACTGTACAGGGGCTGAATATTTAGTTAGTTTGAACTGAATGCACTCTATAGTCTCTAAGATCATGCTGTTGCGTGGGCTGCAGATAGAACAACCAGGAAGAAAACAAGTTTTGGGGGTCACGTTAGGACACGTTTTACCTATATACTACGGGCTCTGCTAGTAAACACTGCAATGCGATATTGGAATTGGTTTTATTTATGGTCATCGGGGTTGCCCCGGCTGTCTGCTCGATTTGCAGACAAACAAGACTATGGAACAATTACTAGAGCTATGAGAGCTGTAAAATTTATTGCTAGGACGAGCCACGCAAAAAGGCAGGCGGGACGCAGGAGGCTAAGGAGCACTCGATTGAGGATAGGGAAGAAATCCCCCATATAGAAGAAAGAAAATGTCATTCATTGTTGAAGTTTAATGCGTCTCTGTCTGGGGATGGAACTGAAGCCCCTGTCTGTGACCTGGGGCTCCACAGGGCTTGCCAATGATTATTCCTCACACAAGGGCGCCTGCCTGCCTGATCGAAAGCGCGACTCCTGTGGCGGCGGCAGGTGTTTCTTTAAAAAAATTCCCAGGAGGGCCCGGGCCGCACGGTCGCGCCGCCACCCCACTCAATGCCTGCAGGATGAAGGCGGTAAACTAGGTCGGTGCATGGTGTGGCAAACAGGAACAAGCCAGCATGAGATGGATGGTGGGTGGGCTGTATAGATTCAGCTGTCTTCAATCTGTCTTGTTGCTCTCTGCAGTTCTGCATCTGCGCGCATTCAGACCGCACATTCCAATACTAACTGCCCATCAATAATATTCTATTCCCTTTCCACGAAATTTCAGGCATATCGGAGCGCGCCAGACCTGGGGACCCCGTTGGGCAAGGGAAACAGCAGTCGCAGCATCAGCATCTCTGCCAAGCTGGTTTTAATAAAATCTCGCATTTGATTAGATTTTTAACTGAGAATGATCGTAAGTCATTATGTGTTTATTATGTTCCGTATGTCCCAGCCGCCCTCGTTAAAGTGCTTTTAATGGAGTCTTGGACAGTCGTAAAAATATTTGTCTGTCTGGACTGATAAGAAATATTCTATTGCGCGGTTGGTTGGCGTTAAAACAGTTAAATTGTCAGTTAAAAGGCTGGCGGCGCTGACTAGCTATCTGATGGGACTTTCCCACGGGGTTGAGCCAGCTTACTTCACACCCTCCGAGAGCTATAATATAAAATCAGCCGAAAAGGGGTGGAAGCTATTAGCACCCTTCGACAATCCCAATTCTGACTGGCCGTTTTAAACCGTAGCTAATAATAAGACTGCTAAATAATAAATGTTTACATTTTACTATCCTTATCTGGTGCACTCAAGGATGCGTACATAGTGTTATACTCTAGCCGAAACTATAATCATATTTTGCACCTATAATCATTCATCTGCAAAAGCCAAATTTATCTTTTTGATTTTTGAGTTCTTTTGAGTCTTTGAGTCTGTTTTGAGTTTTGAGTCTTTGAGTTAGTCCAATTTGAAGCTATATAATACAATAGATCAAATTGATACAATGGACGGTGGGGACAGTGGGGCCATGGCCTCCACTTTTTAAAATGCGGGGAGGCCAGTAATGGTATCTGGCCCCTTCACATTTTAAAGGTAAAATGTAGACTTGTTTATTTTTGGTTTTTGCTGCTTTAAATGAATGCATTTTGCAGAAGGGCGACAAAACATAGCGCCTGCAGCGCCAAAATAAGTGCCTACAGCGCTAAAATGAGTGCCTGCAGCGCCAAAATAAGTGTTGCAGCGCTAAAATGAGTGCCTGTGGCGCTAAAATGAGTGCCTGCGGCGCTAAAATGAGTGCCTGCGGCGCTAAAATGAGTGCCTGTGGCGCTAAAATGAGTGCCTGTGGCGCCAAAATGAGTTCCTGCAGCGCTAAAATGAGTGCCTGTGGCGCTAAAATGAGTGCCTGCAGCGCTAAAAATGAGTGCCTGCAGTGCTAAAAATGAGTGCCTGTAGCGCTAAAAATGAGTGCCTGCAGCGCTAAAAATGAGTGCCTGTGGCGCTAAAATGAGTGCCTGTAGCGCTAAAAATGAGTGCCTGCAGCGCTAAAAATGAGTGCATGTGGCGCTAAAATGAGTGCCTGCGGCGCTAAAATGAGTGCCTGCGGCGCTAAAATGAGTGCCTGTGGCGCTAAAATGAGTGCCTGTGGCGCTAAAATGAGTGCCTGCAGCGCCAAAATAAGTGTTGCAGCGCTAAAATGAGTGCCTGTGGCGCTAAAATGAGTGCCTGCGGCGCTAAAATGAGTGCCTGCGGCGCTAAAATGAGTGCCTGTGGCGCTAAAATGAGTGCCTGTGGCGCCAAAATGAGTGCCTGCAGCGCTAAAATGAGTGCCTGTGGCGCTAAAATGAGTGCCTGCAGCGCTAAAATGAGTGCCTGCAGTGCTAAAAATGAGTGCCTGTAGCGCTAAAAATGAGTGCCTGCGGCGCTAAAATGAGTGCATGTGGCTCTAAAATGAGTGCCTGCGGCGCTAAAATGAGTGCCTGTGGCGCTAAAATGAGTGCCTGTGGCGCTAAAATGAGTGCCTGCGGCGCTAAAATGAGTGCCTGTGGCGCTAAAATGAGTGCCTGCGGCGCTAAAATGAGTGCCTGTGGCGCTAAAATGAGTGCCTGTGGCGCTAAAATGAGTGCCTGCAGCGCCAAAATAAGTGTTGCAGCGCTAAAATGAGTGCCTGTGGCGCTAAAATGAGTGCCTGCGGCGCTAAAATGAGTGCCTGTGGCGCTAAAATGAGTGCCTGTAGCGCTAAAAATGAGTGCCTGCAGCGCTAAAAATGAGTGCATGTGGCGCTAAAATGAGTGCCTGCGGCGCTAAAATGAGTGCCTGTGGCGCTAAAATGAGTGCCTGCGGCGCTAAAATGAGTGCCTGTGGCGCTAAAATGAGTGCCTGCGGCGCTAAAATGAGTGCCTGTGGCGCTAAAATGAGTGCCTGTGGCGCTAAAATGAGTGCCTGTGGCGCTAAAATGAGTGCCTGTGGCGCTAAAATGAGTGCCTGCGGCGCTAAAATGAATGCTGACAAGACGGATTCTAAAAATAATCGGTACATGATAATGTGCATTTTCCATATATGAAAATCTTACTCGATGGAGGCGTGCGCGCGCGGCGCCCCCTGTGCGTCCCCCCCCCTAAATCCGCCACTGAACCTGCCTCCCCCCCACTTTTTGAAACGTTCCTACGCCTATGGAAAGCCAGATGTGTTTTCCTAAAAAAATAGTAGTAACACGGAGGCATGATAAAAATTGCACCTACAAAGTGCTTAATTTATTGCGTGCCCGCTTTTACCTTTGCAGCCAGCTGTAACAAAAGTAGTCTCCATCGTGCGCTCTTGGTGTAATGGTGTTCGATCGGCAGCTGTTTTTTTAAAGGCACGACAATGGCTAATGGCCAAGAACATAAATTTATAGCTTTATTGCTCTTAGGGAAATTCGACTAAACAGGCTTAAATTTTTAATATGGTCCCTGTTGTTTACAGTCCATTCCTTTTACTAGATAATGCCATTTTCACGTGCCCTCCTGTCTCCGGGCCTTTAATTGGTAATGGAAGTAGATAGAGAATTTTACCTGAACTTTATGGGGGGGTTTCACAAACTCGAAATTTCACAACGTCGAAAGCACCTTCTTTCACAAGGTCGAAATTTCACAAGGTCGAAATTTCATAACATCGAAAACTCAAATAGCAGCCACTTTCACAAGGTCGAAACTTCACAAGGTCGAAATTTCACAACATCGAAAACTTTAGCAAAAGACTTCATAAGGTCGAAAATTCACAAGGTCGAAATTTCACAACATCGAAAACTCGAAAAGCAGCCACTTTCATAAGGTAGAAATTTCACAAGGTCGAAACTTCACAACATCGAAAACTTTAGCAAGAGACTTCATAAGGTCGAAAATTCACAAGGTCGAAATTTCACAACATCGAAAACTCGAAAAGCAGCCACTTTCATAAGGTAGAAATTTCACAAGGTCGAAATTTCACAACATCGAAAACTTTAGCAAGAGACTTCATAAGGTCGAAATTTCATAAGGTCGAAATTTCACAACGTAGAAAACTACTGTATGGTTCTTGATAGATAAAATTTTCGACTTTGTGAAATTTCGAGCTTATGAAGTTTCGACCTTGTGAAAGTGGCTGCACTTGAGTTTTCAATGTTATGAAATTTCGACCTTGTGAAATTTCGACCTTATGAAATCTCTTGCTAGATTTTTCGATGTTGTGAAATTTCGACCTTGTGAAGTTTCGACCTTGTGAAAGTGGCTGCTATTTGAGTTTTCGATGTTGTGAAATTTCGACCTTGTGAAAGCACCCCAACTTTATGAGCGAGAGCCTGCATGGTTAGCAAATTAGCAAATTGTATGTTGTTGCTCCCAGAAAACTTGGGGAGAAGTGGCCGAGACTGCTCCAACCCGAACTCAACCCGAAACCTGCAGGCTACAAAGTCGAGGGCCTGTTTCGCAAAACGGGTCACTGCGCCCGTCAGAAAGCGCTTCATCAACAGCTGACCGCAGGCGCAACGGCGGCAGCCCCCCCGCTGCGGTGCTCCACCGCCCGCACCCAGCCCGATGTCGGAATTCCCGACAGCACGACCGTGCACGACGCAGCCAACGTGCTCAAAATGTTGCTCCGCGGCGGCGACGGTCAGGCGAGCATTTTAAATCAAAGACTGGTGGATGTACTTTTGGCGATTGAAGGTACGCATTCGAAACATATTAATCTAGATTTTCACTGAGAATATGAGATTAATCTGATTCATTAAGATTAGTGAGATTATGGGGGCCCAATTTAGGCCAAGCAAATGCTATATAAAGAGGGCAACGTCTCCAAACGTTACCTATAGTCTCCTGAGAGAAAATGGGGGTTGGGAGGCCACAAGCTTCACACAGTCGGAAAGACTTAACTTGCCAGGAGTCTCGCCATTCTGTAGATTTTGACTATATCCTCCGCCCCCGACTGCGACCCCAGCCTATACAGCCTTCCCTTCTTACGTAATCAATCAATTCGCAGAGCTAACCAGCGCCGAGTCGCTCTGCGGCCGCACAGATTCCGAGCAGCAGCTGGCCCTCTGTAGGCAGCATCGCGCTCTTCGCCTGTTCCAACTGCTGCTGCCGGAGACCAACGCGTCGGCTTTGTTGTCCGTCTTGCACCTGCTGAGCCTGGTGGCCTCCTGCCCGGAGACTCGGATGAGCGTCGGCAGTCTGGGCACGGTCTTCGGACCAGTGCTGCTCGGCGGCGGCGTCGGACAGGTGGGCTTGGACTCATGTGGGTTGGGTTTCAGCGAATTTTAATTGGTGTCAGTGACGTCTAATTTGGGTGTCAGCGACATCTAATTTGAGTGTCAGCGACATCTAATTTGGGTGTCAGCGACGTCTAATTTGGGTGTCAGCGACGTCTAATTTGGGTGTCAGCAACGTCTAATTTGGGTGTCAGCAACGTCTAATTTGGGTGTCAGCAACGTCTAATTTGGGTGTCAGCGACGTCTAATTTGGGTGTCAGCGACGTCTAATTTGGGTGTCAGCAACGTCTAATTTGGGTGTCAGCGACGTCTAACTTTAGCTGTCAGCAATTCTATTTGGGTGTCAGGGGTGCCAAAAACATTCCTTCTTGAACATGTCAATTGTTACTTACACAATTTTTACTTAAATTTAATAGGATCAAGCGGGGTTTCATTCTCTGCGGAAGGTTGAGCACCTGAACAGGGCTGTCTCACTGCTCATCTCAAATTGCTCGCTGCTTAGCCAGGTAAGCTATAGGGTGATTTCATTTTGGGAAGTTAAAGCCGCTGCTGTTAACGAAGCTTTATGTCCTTCGTCAGTTTATACTAATCAGGGATTTATGAAATTGATGGCTGCAAAACCAACGAGTTATATAACGAGCTACTTGCCAAAACTAGCGCCTCCGGTGCTGGCGCCTCCGGTGCTGGCGCCTCCGGTGCTGGCGCCTCCGGTGCTGGCGCCTCCGGTGCTGGCGCCTCCGGTGCTTGCGCCTCCGGTGCTGGCGCCTCCGGTGCTGGCGCCTCCGGTGCTGGCGCCTCCGGTGCTGGCGCCTCCGGTGCTGGCGCCTCCGGTGCTGGCGCCTCCGGTGCTGGCGCCTCCGGTGCTGGCGCCTCCGGTGCTGGCGCCTCCGGTGCTGGCGCCTCCGGTGCTGGCGCCTCCGGTGCTGGCGCCTCCGGTGCTGGCGCCTCCGGTGCTGGCGCCTCCGGTGCTGGCGCCTCCGGTGCTGGCGCCTCCGGTGCTGGCGCCTCCGGTGCTGGCGCCTCCAATGGCTCACATATCAGCGAGTTGCGAAATGCCAAGCATATAGCTATTGAATTGTGCACCATGCTCGCAATGCAGGTGCCCCGCACCTTCGCGGAGGAGGTGGCTGGCCAATGGTCGGCTCTGCTGCTGCTAGTGCCGGATTCAGCTGGGTCTCCGATCCGATTTACTCGTCCGGCCGAGCCGGCGGTGGCTGCGGCTGTCAAAGCCGGCGACGATCCAACCGCCGAACTGTGCGCCCACATCCGCCGGATGCCGGAGTCGCGACGGAAGCGCCAGCTGGAGAAGCGGCTGGCTGAGCAGGAGAAGCTGACCGGATTGTCGCTGGGGCGGCAGAAGCAGCGCCAGGAGCCGCATCGCTCTCTGCAGAAGAGGCTGCGTTTGAGAAGCTGCACTCGACTTGTCACTCCTGCTGCTGACGCCGCCTGCCAGGGGACAGCGGAGGAGGATAGTGTAAGTGACAGTGTCAGAAGATCGGGTGAGTGACAGTGCCAGAAGACAGAGTGACAGTGCCAGAAGACAGAGTGACAGTGTCAGAAGATGGAGTGACAGTGTCAGAAGACAGAGTGACAGTGTCAGAAGACAGAGTGACAGTGTCAGAAGACAGAGTGACAGTGTCAGAAGACAGAGTGACAGTGTCAGAAGACAGAGTGACAGTGTCAGAAGACAGAGTGACAGTGCCAGAAGACAGAGTGACAGTGCCAGAAGACAGAGTGAGAGTGCCAGAAGATGGAGTGACAGTGTCAGAAGACAGAGTGACAGTGTCAGAAGATGGAGTGACAGTGTCAGAAGACAGAGTGACAGTGTCAGAAGACAGAGTGACAGTGTCAGAAGACAGAGTGACAGTGTCAGAAGACAGAGTGACAGTGCCAGAAGACAGAGTGACAGTGCCAGAAGACAGAGTGACAGTGTCAGAAGATGGAGTGACAGTGTCAGAAGACAGAGTGACAGTGTCAGAAGACAGAGTGACAGTGTCACAAGACAGAGTGACAGTGTCACAAGACGGAGTGACAGTGTCAGAAACTGGGGCACTGCCAAACCCGTATAAGCATTATAATTGGCCATCGCTGGTCCCCTGGATGCCCTTCAGCTGCAGATTCGCCAGCCGCAGTCCCGACGGCTGTGCCGCAGCGACAGCGGCTCCAATACCCGACCCAGCGGCGCTTATCGGTCGCTAAGCAACAGTTTCGGTAGCGGCGCCGATTCGAAAAGTTGTAGCTCGCGATCCGGCGGCGCCGTTGCTAATGACAGCAAAATTGCGGCGGCGAAATTGCCTTTCCGACAAACAGCACTTTGATGATAAACTAGCTACGACAGCCGTTTCCACTGCGTGTATAAGTTTATATTGTTTTGTAGCAATCTCGTTTACTTCTGCTTTTAAATGCCTGTAAATATGCTAAGTTACATATGTAGATAATGCGGAAAAATATTTAAGTTTTTATAGTGTTAGCGACAATATGAAATTTGATTCAACAATTAAGTATGCGTAAATATTGATGTTATATTTTGCACCGTTATTTGGGAACAATAATATAATAATAATTGGTTACAAAAATATAATTTTTATTAATAAAGTTAACGATTTGTAAACTAACTAATTTAGCTAGCAAAATTAGTTCTCATCCCTGTATGCTTCCTTCGTTGGAGCCTGAATAATCTGTCTGTCTGTCTGTCTGCCTGTCTGTCTGTCTGTCTGCCTGTCTGCCTGCCTGTCTGTCTGTCTGTCTGTCTGCCTGTCTGCCTGCCTGTCTGCCTGTCTGTCTGTCTGTCTGTCTGTCAGTCATAGTGTCTGTCTGTCTGTCTGTCTGTCTGTCTGTCTATCTGTCTGTCTGTCTGTCTGTCTGTCTGTCTGTCTGTCTGTCTGTCTGTCTGTATATCTGTCGCTCAGACAGATAGGCACACTGCTCTGTCCAGAAGGGTGGAAGGTTTTTTGCATGCACAAATTCAGATTCTGTGCCAAATTCTCACGATGTGAAATTCCATGCTTGTGAAAGCGCTCCGCCCCAATGCAAGAGATGAGTTGTCCGCAATGTCTGGCAACCTTCTCGCGATTCTCTTTGCTCCCCTTCTCTCGTGTCCAGTTCTCATGATTCCTATATATTTGGCCTCGATTCTATTACGAGTCGACCAAGTCAACAAACAACTATTCCTAAATTATTAATTATGTCGCATGCGAACTTCTTGCCTTGAATATTGCCTTCCCGTCTCAGTCTTTGTTTCTACTATATCCTAAGTCTTTGTTTCTATGCATACAAAGACTTGGAAATCGGTACGCTCGTATTGAATCCTTGGCGGAACAGCTGACAGGACAGGACAGGACCACATTAGAAGCGCTTTCTATAAGTTACTCGAGATAAGACTGATGATTACTTACCTAGTCTACAGAGCATAAGGGAGTAGTATCTGAGAAAATGGATAATTTGTTTGAGTTCCCACCGTTAAGCGTCGAATAAGTCAGTCTATTTAGCAGCCCACTGTGGCGCTGCCAAGCTACAGAACAGACTGCTCAACTATAGCTATGTTTGACTTCATTTCATAACCTTTACAGTTTATGGCAGATTTTGGCAATCGTCCAAGTTTTAATTTTCCCATTTAACTGGCTATTAACGAGCTAAAATATTATTTATACGCTTCTATTCGAAATAATTCTTGCTAAATTAGCAAGCTAAAGCTATAAACTATAACGAGTATGACTCACTGTCTCAAGCCTCTCTTGTTCTGAGCTAATACCAAGGAGTCCTATTGGCTAATATATATAGAACAGGATAAACAGTTTGTCGAGTTTGGGAAAACAGCGTTTGGGAAGGGGGGTAACCGAATTATTTTGGACATCAGACATGACAAAAGTTCCGTTTTTAGACTGGGTGGTCTTCAAAAACAACTTGTATACTCTTAAGTTATATGAATCAGTTTTGCATTTGAAGGGCTTCTATATATGTGCCAGTCTGCTTGCTTATTATTTAAATATGCTGTGTCCGTTGTATGTAAAGTTCTCTTCCTGCTATATATATCGGAAATTAATAACACTGTTTTTGTGCTTCGATTGTAAATTGAATAAAGAATATAATCCGCAGTGCAGTCAGGGGCGTCACCGCCAAGGATGGGAAATGCTTTGTGCGACCCGTTAATCAACCATTTTTGTCTCCGAGCGCCAAAATATAGCACCGGGGCCAAAATGAGTGCCTGCGGCGCCAAAATGAGTGTCTGCGGCGCTAAAATGAGTGCCTGCGGCGCTAAAATGAGTGCATGCGGCGCCAAAATATAGCACCGGGGCCAAAATGAGTGCCTGCGGCGCCAAAATGAGTGTCTGCGGCGCTAAAATGAGTGCCTGCGGCGCTAAAATGAGTGCCTGCGGCGCTAAAATGAGTGCCTGCGGCGCTAAAATGAGTGCCTGCGGCGCCAAAATGAGTGCCTGCGGCGCCAAAATGAGTGCATGCGGCGCTAAAATGAGTGCCTGCTGCGCCAAAATGAGTGCCTGCGGTGCTAAAATGAGTGCCTGCGGCGCTAAAATGAGTGCCTGCTGCGCCAAAATGAGTGCATGCGGCGCCAAAATGAGTGCATGCGGCGCCAAAATGAGTGTCTGCGGCGCAAAAATGAGTGTCTGCTGCGCCAAAATGAGTGCCTGCGGCGCCAAAATGAGTGTCTGCTGCGCCAAAATGAGTGTCTGCTGCGCCATAATGAGTGCCTGCAGCTCAAAAATGATTGCTGACAACACTGATTCCCAAAATAATGAAGGAATTTAATTGTCATTAAAAATTCTTGGCTTTATTGCCCCTATAGTCATAATATCCATCGCATGACGACGCCTCTGGTTCCAGTTGTGCAATTGGTTTTAACCCAGCAATTCACTGGCTATAGCTATATATTAGTGTGTAATTAGGACGAACACATTCCGTCAGATGCAAGTGTGATTGAGGAGATGAGTAGTGCATGATTTTGGTGCAGAGAACTGAAAAAAAAGCCCTATATCTACATCGCCCTAAATCCTTTAAATCTGAACTGAAGGAAATTAGGTGGAATAAAATAAAGCTTCTTAATCTCTCGTTGCTAGGTTCCGCTTGCATGATTTCCTCAAGATTTGATCTCCTCACTTTCTACTACTAAAGCTGATAATTGGTTGGTTTTTATTTGCAGCTTTACAAAACCACGGCAGCTATCTCACCCCACGTCAGCAACAATTAGGATTAGAGCCTTATACCCTGTAGTTGCACAATCTTCGCGCCTTGATTTTAGCTTCGTATGCTTCGGTCTTAAGCCTCTTGCCATCTGTATGTGCGCCAGTCATCAAAGGGAATGCTTTCAAATCAATTTTAAATAGAAAGCTAGGAGTGGCTTCAGTCAGAATTTTCCAGCAAATCGCCCATGCAATGGCCTTCCACCCTCCTCTGAGTCAGCAAGGGCCACTCTATATTTTCAAAAGCTCCTTTGGAATTCATGCACAATTTCCTTGTAGTACTACTGTTAAGACTAAGGAGCAAAACGAAAATAGAAATACAACAAACGCACATATTACCTAAACAGTGCACGAGGGTAAGATGCTCTTCCAGGAAGGTCTGCACCTCGGTGAGAATACCTCGGTTTTCCAAGCTGAAATTTGCGCCATTGAGCAGTGCGCCCAGCACCTGCTCCAGGTGAACATTAATAACTTCAATATTAACTTTTACACTGATAGCCAAGCCACTATTAAGGCCTTAACCACCGAGAATATCTCCGCTGCTACAGTATCTTAATGCCACCGCAGTGTGCAATCTCTCTCAGTCCTTAACAGGATTAGAATTATCTGGACACCCGGTCACAGCAACATCCTGGGCAACGAACTCGCGGACTCTCTCGCCAAGAAGGGCAGCAACCCAGACGGCAATTAACCACCGTCTGATGAGGCTACCCACTCCCAGGTCACAAGTCACCCACCATATCAACAGATGGCTCCACCAGCAACACCAGCTTCACTGGAACAGCTGCACCGACTACAGGCAGACCCGCTCTGCTATGCCTAATCTGAACAGGAAAGTATCTGATTATCTGATCTCGCTTAACAGAACCGACCTCAGGGAGATGTGCATGGTCCTGCCATGCATGGCTTCTTCCAGAGACATATATCTCGCTGCAAACCGGTTGCCCTCCCACCTGTCCTTTTTCATAGGAGGAGACCGCGGAGCATCACGTCACCTTCTGCCCCTTACTTCAACAAGGGCGCAGCATAAATACCTCGGCCACCCCCAGCGGATGCATGGACGAGCTGACCACACCCCGGACAATATCCGTGACCTTCGCGCCTCGTCCGGGACTCCGGCCGGATGAGGGTCGCCGATGCCTCCACTGCGAACCTGCCGACTACTGGCGGGGACTGGGCGCACCCCCAGGGTTCATCCTTGTTGTGCTCTTACCTTGGGGTTGCGATAGGGGCTCCCCGTCAGTAGTAAGTACATGTAAGTACCCAAACAGTGTGTCAAAGATGATAACAATACGAAAATTGTTATAAAAATAAACCAAAGTAATCTAAAAATTAAAATTGCGCTAATTGTCTGCGTGAAATGAAGTTTAAAATTTTGTTAAGCCTTGCCATTTTTCAAACAACTTTTTAAATTTATGATAATGTTTTCTAAGATAGTACGTCGTATATTGCCAGCCAGCAATCTTTAAATTCGTGATTCGATATTTGATATTAACTGATATACCTGATATACTTATTTTAATCACTTACTGGATGAATTGCTCTCCATGAATTTCATACAGTATCTGTTTTATAATTCCTCATTTAAATACTTTTCGTTTCGTAGCCGTTAAAGATCGTTTGAAGATTCGTAGAAAAGTGTTAAGCCGCTCTTTCAAATTACTATACTTTTACAAAAAATCGGGTAGTGTAGCTCGCTTGGCGGCAATCCTGAAGAATCCCGCGTTTAATTATTTTACGGAATTATTTCGCCCTCTATTCAAGGGTGGTGGGGGGTGGGGTTTAAATTAAACGCGGGAATCTTCAGGATAACCCGCTTGGCTAGTAAAAGGAAAATGAATCCGAATTCTTTCCGCCCCGGACTTCACTCTGCCGTACGGACTAACTCATGTGTTCTCCAATATCGATTTGTTCAATAATTTTTCTAATTTTTCTTGTTTACCTACAACCAACTCCACATATTTATTCGCAAAACCTGTTCAATTTCGTTGTTGAAAAAATAAACCTGAAGATGCACCTAGGAGTGCAAAACGCGTTGTTACTTACACAATGTTGATTTTCAGATTCATTTTCCTTTTACAAAAAAGTTCTGATCATACTTTAAATGTAACCCTCCAGCAGGCTCCAGCTGGCCTCTTCAGTCCTCTTGAATAATTATTTAATACATTGAATTATACTGGCCAACCAACCATGCATTTTGCCTGAGCCAAAATGACTACTATGTATATTAAGATTAAAGATTTTAGTTTAGTTCAAATTAGCCGTCATTGACAAGCATTAATTGTTCCATATTGTTTAACCTAGTCTAGATAATTCACATTTACTCTATATATTTTTTATCATGAGCTGTCAGGCATTCTACTTAGTTAGAGTGTATGATAAACTAATAATCTATCTAGACGTAGCCAGTTAGTTACCTTAACTGTAGCTAGGACCCTGGGGTATTCACGCTTTTCGGTGCCTGTGCTTTTCAGTGCCCGGCATTGCCGCATTTTGGTTGCCCCAGCTTGCTTTTTGATGACCTAATTATACATTAGAATTAGACACAAAAATATAGAAATTGAGCCCTAATTTAGCAGTAAGTGCTTTGTCTTTATAGTACTTATTTACTTTAAAAAACTAAGGTATTACTCATCTTATTTAGCTAAAAATGGAAATCGAAAATGGTTTTTCAGGAATTTTCGATTAGGGATTCGATTTAATTTTATGTTGCTAGCCATGTCTCAGCTGCATCAAAATTTTAAACCAATGCCTAAATGCGCTTGTAATAAAATTGTATAGATTATGGTTGCATAGTTATGCCCTAAAAGATTTCAGCTCATTAAATAATATTGGCTTCATTTCCTAGGCAGTTTTATGTGTGACAGTGTAATTCATAATTTCGTAGAAGCATCTATCATATTTCTTTATCTCACTTGCATACCATACTGTACTACTACTGTATTCTTTCATTTATTTTAACAATATTCCAAACGTATTAATATTGCGTTTCTGTTACTATTAGCTCATAAATGCCTTATTTTTTGTAGCCTTGTATGTATTTATTCTATACTGCTTTTATAAGGAAAATCAAACATTTTGTAAGTTTT
This sequence comes from Macrostomum lignano, assembly GCA_002269645.1. Lineage (NCBI taxonomy): Eukaryota > Metazoa > Platyhelminthes > Macrostomidae > Macrostomum > Macrostomum lignano. The sequence continues at coordinate 64,657 of NIVC01003150.1, forward strand.
TATTCATAGCCTAGAAAATAATAGAAAATCCACTATGTGGTTAAAGACAAGAAAAAGCTGTCCAATATGTAATACTAAAGCCAACCAATCCTACTTTAGAAGTTTATGGCAGGGTATAAATCTCTTTAATCTATTTTAACTTCCTATAATATTGTACCTTGAACAACAGCTGCAGCACCCATATATGAATGCAGTACAACAAAATCACATTTAAATGTATTTGAAAATAATGTAATAAAAATGTGTGAAATATGCATTATATTTTAAATGAAAAAAATTGTGTTAAAATGCAATATGCATAAAAAATTATTTATTATTTTAGCATTTTGGGCTCCTAGGATAGTCTTGAATATATACTAGCTCATATGTATATCAATAAACAAGGTTATATTTAGAAAAGGAACTAGACCTTTGTGTGCCACACATAGAAGCCTAATATTTTTTATTGTAAAACTATTAGCAAAAATGTTTTGCATATGGCTATATATGTAAGCTCAAAAGATTAAGTGGTCCAATTAAAGACTACTATATACAAGAAAAATTATGTAAGCCAAAATAGTTCAACATCTTAGTAATTGACTTGCCAATATTAGCTCTATTAGATATAAGAATTATGCACTCCTGTAAGTGTAGGCCTAACTATTTATATCCATATAATGTAAATCAAAAGTTGTCTAAAAGTAGTCTAGAAGTGGTAAGTTGTATGTAGCCAGTAAAGGACCAAAAAGTATTGCTTGTAGCCACTTCCAACTAGGTATTTTATTTTTTTTTCCTTATAATTATACTTTGCAACTGGCCATTGTCATGCCTACTTATAGTTATAATTTATAGTCTATGTTTTTGCCTAAAAACCTCAATATCCATAACTGTATCCATAGCTATATTTAAACTTTTTTATATCTGGAGCTAGATAAGTAATCTAACTCATGGCTGTGGGCTAGATTAAGAGGTAAGGAAAAAGATCAAAGAAAAAAAGAAATGGGCAATGAAAGGATAGACAAAATGAAAGTAGAGATGAGAGAGAAGAGACATGGATATTAAGTGGGCCAGATTGCAACTATGAAGTTTCAAAGGACCCAAAGGGCTAAATAGAGAGGCTTTGCAGGGCACATGTGGCCCATAGGCTTATTTAACAAATCATTTCACAGCTACTGTGCTAAGGAAATATAGATTTATTTTGCCAAACTCTAAAGGGAATTTCTAATTAATTAGTGATTTTTAGTCAAACGTTTTGTTTTTCAGGCTAGTCAGCAAAGCCTTGAAAATGGCGGCAGCGGCAGCGGCAGCGGCAGCAGCAGCCGAGCCAGCAGCGGCGCAGGCGGCAGGCTCCGCGCCAGCTCCAGGCCTCCCATGCTGCCGGTGCCTCCGGCCCTGTCACAGCAGCCGCTGCCTGTGCCCCTGGGTAATGACCAGCCGCTGAGCGACCTCACCACTATCCGACACAATGGCGCCGATATCGAGCTAAAGGCGACAGAATTGCAGACTGTGCGAGTGTTGGGCAAAGGTCGATTCGGTGTGGTCGATCAGGTAGGTCTGTTGAAACATCTTCAGCTGGTTCAACTCTTTTGAACTATTTCGACCCCTTCTAAAATCCCTCTGATGGTAGCCGGAGTCCCATTTTGAATCCCTCTATAATCCCTCTACAATTGTCGTTTCAGTCCAATCTTAATTCCCTTTACAGTGGCCGTTTCAGTCCAATCTTAATTCCCTCTGCAGTGGCCGTTTCAGTCTAATCTTAATTCCCTCTACAATGACCGCTCCAGCCCAATCTTAATTCCCTTTAAAAAATGACCGTTTCAGTCCAATTTTAATTGACTCTACAGTGGCTGTTTCAGTCCAATCTTAATTGACTCTACAATCCCTCTACAATGGTCGTTTCAGTCCAATCTTAATTCCCTTAACAGTTTCAGTCCAATCTTAATTCCCTTTACAATGGTCATTTCAGTTTACAGTCAAGTCCCTCTGGAGTCCCATTTGGAGTCCCTCTAATTCATGTCACCGATTCTTAGGACCAGAAATGCAAAAGCAAAGTCTCCAAGAGTCAAAGCAATTAACAACAAATCCAGGTGCGGCACCCGGGAACGAAATGCCACTTTGCGCTGAAGTATCTCCGACGGTCCAGCGACGCCCGCGAGCACGAGCTGCAGCTTCGCGAAATCAACGTACTCCGCCGGGCCGTTGAGTGCCCGTTCGCCGTGTACTTTTATGGAGCCATGTTTCACGAGGGCGATATTCTGATTCTGATGGAGCTGATGGACGCCTCTCTCAGGCAGCTGTACCTCACCGCTTACAGTCCGGTAGTTGATCTGCCTTTCTCAGACTCTGTACTGCGCTACGTGGCCTATTCTGTGCTGCGAGCGTTGAGTTACATGCGGAGTATCGATGTGATGCACAGGTTTGTCTGCTCTTGTTCCAGTTGTTTAGTCCTGATGCTTAGAGTGAAGATTGTTTGTCCTTTGCATTTACTGTAGTCGGATTTTGATTTTTGAAGCATAATTCACATTGAGATTTTGAAAGATTTATATGAAAATTGGGTGAGATTTTGAAAGATTCACATTAAGTAGGGTGAGATTTTGAAAGATTTAAAATAAAATAAGTTGAGATTTGAAGGATCTACAATAAACTAGGGTGAGATTTTAAAAGATTACCAATAAAATAGGGTGAGATTTTGAAAAATCAACAATAAAATAGGGTGAGATTTGAAGGATCTACAATAAAAAGGTGAGAGTTTGAAAGATTTGCAATCAAATAGGTCAAGATTTTGAAATTTTCGTTATCATCACAGGGAGATTTTGCTGACCCGAGAATGTTCATCCCATTATCCTTATTCTCTTCCCCGCCGTCGCAATCGCGCAGAGACGTGAAGCCCAGCAACATGCTGGCCAGCCGGTCAGGCCAGGTGAAAATGTGCGACTTCGGCATCGCCGGCTTCCTCGACAACAGCATCGCCAAGTCGAACGTCGGCTGCGAGTTGTACCTGGCGCCCGAACGGATCCTGCCGCCAGCCCAGCAGAAGGAAACGCAGTCCTCCAGAGCCGAAGGCGGCGACGGCCCCGACGCCTCCTCGCTGCACCGACCCGAAGGCTTCACCTCGGCGGCCGACGTCTGGTCTCTGGGCGTCAGCCTGGTCGAGCTGGCCACCGGCAGCTACCCCTACGGCCCCGTCATCGGCCCGTTTGAGCTCAACCGCCGTATAGTTGACGACCCGCCGCCAGCCCTGCCGGCTGAGTCTGTCGCCAGGTTCGACGCCCAGCTGCCCGGCTTCCTGTCGCGCTGTCTGGAGAAGAATCACGAGCAGCGGTGGCGGTTCAACCGGCTGCTCAGCCATGCCTATCTGGCTGGCATCGACTCAGATCCGGCTAGAGAGGCCGGCCTGCGAAATGAGACTGCCGGATTTGTCTGCGACGTGCTGGACAGCGCCAGCGGCGACTCCGATGCCAAACGGCTGCATCCGTCCGAGGTTTGAGCTCGAAGCGCATTTAATTTTTGTTTGCGTAGGCGAGCAGTTCTACTAACAAGTGGCGCAAGGGGATTTTTTCAAGTTACGAAGGTTTGCTTGTCTGTATGTTGCTAATAAACTACAATTGCTCATAATTCTGGATCAGTTGCACTTTATATGATTCTTTTTGCAAGGTTGTTACAAAATTAAACATGTTGATGTGAAGGTTAAAGCCTTAGCAAGGTAAAAAATACACCAATTAACTGTTTTTTCCAATGGTCCTAAAAATTTTTTTGTTTTATTTTTCATAGAAATATCGATACAAAGATGAAAGTCACAAAATTCGAAGGGGAGAGATGAGACACAGGAGGGGGAGGAGAAATGAGGCACGGGAAGGGAAAATGAGACACAGGAGGAGAGATGAGACACAGGAGGGAGAGATGAGACATGGGAAGGAGATATGAAACACGGAAAGGGGAGATGAGACATGGCAAGGAGGATATGAGACACGGGAGGGAGAGATGAGACATGTGAAGGGGGATACGAGACACGGGAGGGAAGGAGAGATGATACACGACAGGGAGGGAAAAGATGAGACACGACAGGGAGGGAAAAGATGAGACACGACAGGGAGGGGAGAGATGAGACACGACAGGGAGAGATGAGACACGGGAAGGGAGAGATGAGACACGGAAGGGAGAGATGAGACATGGGAAGGGAGAGATGAGACACGGAAAGGGAGAGATGAGACACGGGAAGGGAGAGATGAGACACGGGAAGGGAGAGATGAGACACGGGAAGGGAGAGATGAGACATGGGAAGGGAGAGATGAGACACGGGAAGGGAGAGATGAGACACGGGAAGGGAAAATGAGACACAGGAGGAGAGATGAGACACAGGAGGGAGAGATGAGACATGGGAAGGAGATATGAAACACGGAAAGGGGAGATGAGACATGGCAAGGAGGATATGAGACACGGGAGGGAGAGATGAGACATGTGAAGGGGGATACGAGACACGGGAGGGAAGGAGAGATGATACACGACAGGGAGGGAAAAGATGAGACACGACAGGGAGGGAAAAGATGAGACACGACAGGGAGGGGAGAGATGAGACACGACAGGGAGAGATGAGACACGGGAAGGGAGAGATGAGACACGGGAAGGGAGAGATGAGACATGGGAAGGGAGAGATGAGACACGGAAAGGGAGAGATGAGACACGGGAAGGGAGAGATGAGACACGGGAAGGGAGAGATGAGACACGGGAAGGGAGAGATGAGACACGGGAAGGGAGAGATGAGACACGGGAAGGGAGAGATGAGACACGGGAAGGGAGAGATGAGACACGGGAAGGGAGAGATGAGACACGGGAAGGGAGAGATGAGACACGGGAAGGGAGAGATGAGACACGGGAAGGGAGAGATGAGACACGGGAAGGGAGAGATGAGACATGGGAAGGGAGAGATGAGACACGGGAAGGGAGAGATGAGACACGGGAAGGGAGAGATGAGACACGGGAAGGGAGAGATGAGACACAGCAGGGAGGGGAAAGATGAGACACAGCAGGGAGGGGAGAGATGAGACACGGGAAGGGAGAGATGAGACACGGGAAGGGAGAGATGAGACACGGGAAGGGAGAGATGAGACACGGGAAGGAGAGAGATGAGACACGGGAAGGGAGAGATGAGACATGGGAAGGGAGAGATGAGACACGGGAAGGGAGAGATGAGACACGGGAAGGGAGAGATGAGACACGGGAAGGGAGAGATGAGACACGGGAAGGGAGAGATGAGACACGGGAAGGGAGAGATGAGACACGGGAAGGGAGAGATGAGACACGGGAAGGGAGAGATGAGACACGGGAAGGGAGAGATGAGACACGGGAAGGGAGAGATGAGACACGGGAAGGGAGAGATGAGACACGGGAAGGGAGAGATGAGACACGGGAAGGGAGAGATGAGACATGGGAAGGGAGAGATGAGACACGGGAAGGGAGAGATGAGACACGGGAAGGGAGAGATGAGACACGGGAAGGGAGAGATAAGACACGTGAAGGGAGAGATGAGACACAGCAGGGAGGGGAGAGATGAGACACAGCAGGGAGGGGAGAGATGAGACACGGGAAGGGAGAGATGAGACACGGGAAGGGAGAGATGAGACACGGGAAGGGAGAGATGAGACACGGGAAGGGAGAGATGAGACACGGGAAGGGAGAGATGAGACACGGGAAGGGAGAGATGAGACATGGGAAGGGAGAGATGAGACACGGGAAGGGAGAGATGAGACACGGGAAGGGAGAGATGAGACACGGGAAGGGAGAGATGAGACACAGCAGGGAGGGGAAAGATGAGACACAGCAGGGAGGGGAGAGATGAGACACGGGAAGGGAGAGATGAGACACGGGAAGGGAGAGATGAGACACGGGAAGGGAGAGATGAGACACGGGAAGGGAGAGATGAGACACGGGAAGGGAGAGATGAGACATGGGAAGGGAGAGATGAGACACGGGAAGGGAGAGATGAGACACGGGAAGGGAGAGATGAGACACGGGAAGGGAGAGATGAGACACGGGAAGGGAGAGATGAGACACGGGAAGGGAGAGATGAGACACGGGAAGGGAGAGATGAGACACGGGAAGGGAGAGATGAGACACGGGAAGGGAGAGATGAGACACGGAAGGGAGAGATGAGACACGGGAAGGGAGAGATGAGACACGGGAAGGGAGAGATGAGACACGGGAAGGGAGAGATGAGACATGGGAAGGGAGAGATAAGACACGTGAAGGGAGAGATGAGACACAGCAGGGAGGGGAAAGATGAGACACAGCAGGGAGGGGAGAGATGAGACACAGGAAGGGAGAGATTAGACATGGAAAGGAATAGATGATACACGGGAATAAAAACTGTCTCCTTAGAGACTAAATTTTACCTTTTGTTCATTTTGAATTGAATCCTATTTTGCGTAGTACGAGCTAATTAGATAGTGTATATATTTATCCAGGCATTCGGTGTTGTAAATGTTGATCTCAGAATGCAAATATTTTAATAGTTAACTGCTGATTGTACAAACAAAGAGTCTAGTAATGAATTAATTACTTTCAAGGTTGCTAGATCATTTCTTGGAATTTTTGAAGGCTCGAGTATTTCTAGGTAGGGTATTCAGGTCCGAGAGAATAATATTTCTGCTGGCTATTTTTTGCTGAAAAGGATTTGAGCCTTCAAATATTTTCTAACAAACAAAGTAGTAGATCTTGCTTTTTGTCATATTTTAAGCAGATTTTCGCTTATATATTTTCCAGCTCGCAGTCAATCAGATTCAGGTTCTCATTTTTACCTTGTCACTGTCACAGCCAGATCGAAATGATAATGAATCAGGTTACTGTTGCTCACAATTACCAGCGCTTTGTGTTGTACATTTTTATTGTAATCTGTGCTAAATTTCTAAATTTCTTACCTGCGTGAATTAAGTTTGTTATTTTTTTCACTTTTACCCTCTTAGCGCATATTGGTTTAGTTTACCTGTATTTAATATGTAAATTTTTAATAATGTCCGAAATCTTCTGCATTCCAATTTTTTTCTGACGGCTAGATGAGTGCCAGAGAATCACGACTTTGATGAGAAAAATAGGCTTTTTATAACTATTCCCAGTTCCCAGATGTTTCTATCTGTGAACTGACAGATTGCGCAACCCTCCCTGAGGCTTCATAGCTTCCAATTATCCAACTCTCCCTGAAGCTTCATGGACTCCAATTATCCAACTCTCCCTGAAGCTTCATGGACTCCAATTATCCAACTCTCCCTGAAGCTTCATGGACTCAATTATCCAACCATCCCTGAAGCTTCATAGATTTAAATTATCCAACCCTCCCTGAAGCTTCATGGACTTCAATTATCCAACCCTCTTGAAGCTTCATGGACTCCAAATTATCCAACCATCCCTGAAGCTTCATGGACTCCAAATTATCCAACCATCCCTCAAGCTTCATAGATTCCAATTATCCAACCACCCTGAAGCCTCATGGACTCCAGATCTCCAACCGCCCTGAAGCTTAGGACTCCAGTCATGCCCGGCTTCATTGATATTATTCTGGGTAGCCATCCGTATGCATAACCTTAGTTTGTCTAAAAACCGTCAGGATTTTGTGTTCAAGTCGCATCGCCGCTAGTTTTGTAGCCTTATGGCTTATGCCATTTCATCCGAAACTGAGCTCACAGAGCGGCGGTTTTTTGACTTTTTTCTATTTGAAAATACTTTGCCTACTATGAACTACTGTGTAGTAGTAGAGAATAAGGCATTTTTAGTATAGTAGATCCACGTAACCAATATGTTTAGTAACGAATGCCTGGCATGACATGCAATTATTCCCCGGTTGTTATTAGACTGCAATCAGTATAAACAAATTAATTAAATAAATATGATTATAGTTCATAGTTGACTAACAAACACTGAGAATGCCGGCTAGTACAATCGAAATAGCAAATTTGCTGCAGAGTTTTCTGGCATTTTTTAACTGGATGAAATCCGTCTTTTTCGACTCTTATTCACTTATTATCGCAGTCTATGGCTCAGGCTGGGGATTGGAGTACAACTTTTTGTACTGCTTTTTGTAGCCCATTTGTTATGTTTAAATTAAAAGATAAAAGATATGTTTTTCAAAGTATGGAGATTTTGTCTATGGTTGCAAAGATGGCGCAGCAGCGTTTAATTTGGTCCAACAAATATCAATTTGGTCCAGTGGCTCTAGTCTATAGTTTCATTCCAGGATTTTAACTTAGACATGACTGTCACAAGCAGTGAGGATGAAAGCAATACTTAATTTGCAAATTGCAACTGCTGCGGAGAAGCAAGATCAACCCCAGAATCGTAGACCCTATGCTAGGCTGTTTAACGAACGCCATTCGCAAGGCTTGTGATCGAAGTACTCTACGGAGGTGAACACCCAAAGGACATTGCAAGGTTGCAAGGCGCCGGTATTCCAGCGGTACGCAACAGCCCGCGGACTGTTGCGAGAAAGCAAGTTTGTCGAATGGCTCGATCAGTCAATCACGGATATTTAAGCCATAGACAGAGCTGCATTACTTCGGCAAACGTATCTTGCATTAAAATCAATGCACGCAAGCCCAACTAGGCTGTAAAAAGCTCTACTATTTTGCGCAGATCATGTGCAAGTTGTTGAGAAATGGCTCGATCGGGTACCTCTCATTTCGCCGAAATTAATTTCATAACCATCTGGACATTAGACCATAGACAACTACACTAATTTCAATTTCAAGCCACCAGAAACGATTTCAATCGGCATTTTTGTATTTCACAACCTCCTACCATATATATATACCACTAGCTAGACTTTTTACCATGGACTATGCAGTAGGAAGAATTCTTAATTTTAACTTTATTTTTCAAGCCATAGACATCTAAATCACACTTGCATTAGTGTAGTTGTCTATGGTCTAATGTCCAAATGGTTATGAAATTAATTTCGGCGAAACGAGAATCGACAAAGCCATAGACAAAAGCTGCATTACTTTGGCAAACGTATCTTATCTTATTTTGCTGAACCATAGACAATCTGTGTTCATGATTGAGCATGTCTATGGCCAAAACACCATCTATGGCCAAGACCTGTAAAGATTCTTACCGCTAACGAGTGCTTTTTGCCATAGACACACGAGTGAGCGTTTACGAATGTCAATTTGATTCTATTTAATTATATGACGTTCAACCATAGACACAAGTTTAAAAAATGGTTAATGCGCGTAATTGCTACCTATAATGTCCATATTGATAAATCTGAGGGCTAAAACCCACTTATGCAAGATAAACTAAAAAAGACTGGTACAGAAAGACCAACTAGAAGATTTTCAATTTTCTTTACAGCAAATTATCAGCCCAGACTTTATTATTATTAGCTAAGTTGATATCGTCGTACAGCGTAATGCACACTGCATTAATTATTCAAATTCATACCGATATAGTTAATAATAATGGCACAGGCTAGAGCGATATAGGTAACCCTCAATACAGTAGTATATAAGGATTCGTCTGTCGCACAGCAAATGCAGATCGCTACTTAAACGCAAAATAATTTATGCACTACTCAAAGTAGACGAAAAATAACTATAGCAAAATTTTCCAAGGTTCTACAAAGGGGCAAACAAATTAAAATTGTCCATCCGCTAGCTGGCGATAAACTAAACTCAGCCAGCCGCCGTGATTCGAACTTCGCTAGCTCCATCGCTGCCCGAATCCTCCTGTCGGTCGGCCGCCGGGGCCGAAGGGTCCGGACCGATCTTCTGGTACAGTTGCACTAATAGCCGCTTTATCTCGGAGCGCTTGTTGTCAATCTCTTCGTGTTGGAACCAGTCTCGCATCTGGTTCTCAAAATAGTGCATAGTGAACTGTTGGATAGGCTTGCGGAATAGCATCTCTGCGTAGTGCAGCATGTACGGCCCGCAGTCCACCGCGTTCGGCTGCTGCGGCACCACCGGACTGTAGCCGCGGATCGAGTCCTTGTTGAACTGCCGCTTGCCGTCCCGGGCGGCGCGCTTCATGTCCCACTCGACCTGCAGGTAGCTGCGGGATAGGGCGGGCGTCTGGTTGTTGGATGGGATCTAGCTAGGGGATGTGGGATATGGGATCTGGCTAGGGGATGTGGGATATGGGATCTGGCTAGGGGATATGGGATATGGGATCTGGCTAGGGGATGTGGGATATGGAATCTGGCTAGGGGATGTGGGATATGGGATCTGGCTAGGGGATGTGGGATATAGGATCTGGCTAGGGGATGTGGGATATGGGATCTGGCTAGGGGATGTGGGATATGGGATCTGGCTAGGGGATGTGGGATATGGGATCTGGCTAGGGGATGTGGGATATGGGATCTGGCTAGGGGATGTGGGATATGGGATCTGGCTAGGGGATGTGGGATATGGGATCTGGCTAGGGGATGTGGGATATGGGATCTGGCTAGGGGATGTGGGATATGGGATCTGGCTAGGGGATGTGGGATATGGGATCTGGCTAGGGGATATGGGATCTGGCTAGAGGATGTGGGATATGGGATCTGGCTAGGGGATGTGGGATATGGGATCTGGCTAGGGGATGTGGGATATGGGATCTGGCTAGGGGATATGGGATCTGGCTAGAGGATGTGGGATATGGGATCTGGCTAGGGGGTGTGGGATATAGGATCTGGCTAGGGGATATGGGATCTGGCTAGAGGATGTGGGATATGGGATCTGGCTAGGGGATATGGGATCTGGCTAGAGGATGTAGGATATGGGATCTGGCTAGGGGATATGGGATCTGGCTAGAGGATGTGGGATATGGGATCTGGCTAGGGGATGTGGGATATGGGATCTGGCTAGGGGATGTGGGATATGGGATCTGGCTATGAGATATTGGATCTGGCTAGGGGATGTGGGATATGGGATCTGGCTATGAGATATTGGATCTGGCTATGAGATATTGGATCTGGCTAGAGGATGTGGGATATAGGATCTGGCGAGGGGATATGGGATCTGGCTAGAGGATGTTGGATATGAGATCTGGTGAGGGGATATGGGATCTGGCTAGAGGATGTGGGATATGGGATCTGGCTAGGGGATGTGGGATATGGGATCTGGCTATGAGATATTGGATCTGGCTAGGGGATGTGGGATATGGGATCTGGCTATGAGATATTGGATCTGGCTATGAGATATTGGATCTGGCTAGAGGATGTGGGATATAGGATCTGGCGAGGGGATATGGGATCTGGCTAGAGGATGTTGGATATGAGATCTGGTGAGGGGATATGGGATCTGGCTAGAGGATGTGGGATCTGGCTAGAGGATGCTGGATATGGGATCTGGCTAGATACAGGACAGATACAGGAGGAATAAGATTGGATCTGACAGGTACAGGGATGCGCAGAGAACTCACTCTCGCAGCGCAGTGACATTAGGCGTCCTTGCCGCAGTGCCGGACAGACTGTCGAATACCAGGATGCATGGCAGTCGGAGGGTGCCGTCCTCGGCTCGAGTCCCAACTAGTTCGGCGGCCGCCTCCTGCGCCGCGGCCCTGTCATCGACGTTTTGATTGCGCCGCCTGCCGAGCCGAGGGCTGAGCATGGTTGAGTAGTCCACAGTGCCGACCAGCTCTGAGCGAGAAGAAAATGGAGTTGGACACCTGATTTCTTAGAAAATAGCTTTCCGAGATAGGTTTTATTTTTTAAAAGTAGCGAATAGCTTTAATTAAATTAAGGAGCTTCTGGACCTTCAACAGGTGGCACCAGGTAACTACGAGCACCATAATGCGACTATATCCGTAAAATTAACGATAGTTCAAAATCAAGCAAAAATCTAACCAGGAAAGCAGATAACCGCGAGGAACCAGTGACAGCTCTCGTTAATTGGCACCAGGATGAAATCTTTGTCAAACAGGTCGACCCGTCGAGTCCATTTGGCTACTGAGGCGTGTCGCCGAACAGCCAGAGGCTGGCCGGTCATGAAGCCGGGCTCCACCCGCCTGGTCAGGCGCTTATAAAAGAAACAATTGAAGACGTGGGTCCTACTGCGCTGCTCCGGCGTCAATAGGCAGTGCTGCATGTACTTTAGATAGAAATCAACAATGACATCGTTGAAGTATTCGCCAGGCCGTAGGCAGGCGGCGTCCTCGTTAGTGACGGTGATGCCGTCGGCTGCTTCCCGCGGCCTGTAGGTGAACTTGCCGATGAGCGACCGGCCGGCTCTGCCACCGCCAGCGGCCGGCTCCTGCGGCTGGCATTGGCGACTCTGGCGTCGACTACGCCGCCGACAAGCCGACTGTTTTGGTTTCTGTTTACCGGCGACGCCGCCTTCAACAATAACAACATCGTCTGCGTCGCTATCATCGGCAACTTCCAGAGCCGGCACCCGGTGGCCTTGCAGGTAGACTCGTTGGACAATGGACAGAGATGCCGAGTCTTGGGTGGCGTCGGAACTGTCCGCCAGTCTAGGCCGTTTTGTGCTCGGCTCTGAGCAACTGCTCGGGCCAGCCGCCTCGTCCAATCTCTGCTGTCGCTCTGCCTGGCGGCGCGGGCTGAACGCCGAGCGCAGTCCGTCGAATGCGGCAACAAACAGCGACTTGGACTCGGAGGTTCGGCTGCGAGTTGAAAACGACGGCATCGCCGATTGGTGGACACGCATGACGGCGCCGGCGCTGCTGCTGTTAGGTGATGATGCCTGAGACTGCTGCTCCTGTCCTTGCTGCTCCGGCGTCTGTGCTGAGCCTGACCAACTGAATATGCGGCTAAACATGCATGGCAATGCGGTGTTAATTATTGTCATTGGCAACTTTAACTACCATTTTGGATGTACTTCTAGTACTGGTAATATTGGCCACTTAATCACTGAGACTTTAAAGATGATTGGAGCTCCTGATTTAATGGAGGGGGTGTGAGGGGAACTCTCAAGTCCCTGAGGTTGGGGACTCAAGCATGCACATTGTGTAGATTGGGTGGTGGGAGGGTTTATTTAAGATGAATGTTTCCATTCCAATTCAAGGGGAGCTCTTAGGTTTCTAGGGTCAAAGACTCAAGCAACTGAGTTTTTCATGCCACATGTACATTATGGTTGGGATAATAGGGGGGGGGGCTAATTGACTATAGATAAGGATATAAGAAATCTTTACTTATAGTAGAATTCTACAAATTATTTGAAATCATGTCTAAAACTGAGGGCCTATTAGATGCAAAAATGTACTTTAGTTATACAAAAATAGTACAAACACAAATGATTTTCCTAAATGGGAACCTTTTTAGGAAAGGTTACAAATGATAATTCAACCATGTTGAACATGAATCTACAGTCATTTTTTGTAGATTTTTCAGCAAAAAATACCTATTCCAATGTACCATGGCCCTATTTTGTGCCTAGATGTCTTTTTAATATCTAGAATTTTTTTATTATTAGTAGATCATTAAAATGTTATTTTAAGTTCAGGTTAGACTAAGAAAGCAATAATAAAACTAATATAGGCTCAAAGGCTATATAGTGAAAGGCTTGCACATTCTTTAAGAAAGACTGACTTGTCTTTGACTTTGGAGACATAAAATGTTGATAATCTACATTGATTTTATTGAATCAAGAATTACAATCCATTTTAATGTATTAAATTGACTTACTTACTAGGCCTGTTTGCCAAAAAGCTTGCTTATAAATTTCCTAAGAAAGCTACACGCTTGGCTATTCATCTGGTATAAGCAGAGTAAACTAATTTTTTTAAATTATTTGCAAATTTTATGGCTAAAATTAATGTTTTAATAACTTTTTAACTAGGTTTAACTTTAAATATTCTTAAAATATAATATCGTATAGTATAGACTATAGCATTCCTATTTGCTAAAAATGTATTTGTATTGTAGTAAATAGCCATTATTGCAAGCAGCATTTGGCATTGATTGGCCCCTAGCAATGCAAGTATGATATGGCATGTTAGCAGTCTAGCACAGTTTAGACCTTGACTGTAATAGAGAGTTATATCAATAATCTTCTTCAATTATTCAATCATATCCAAAAATATATATCAAGCTAAAGGTAGACTATATCAAGTAATAAAATTTGTGAAGACTAAATGATAATACACTACATTAAATTTAAAGCCAAGTCTAAAAACTTCTAGAATATCCTTCCTATTGTTTAATAAAATTAGGCCTTAAAGTCAAGACAAAAAAGTATATAGAAAGCTTAATATCAACATTTGAATATGATTGCAATTTCTAACAACTTCAACGCGTTTTGCACGCCATGGTGCATCGTCAGGATTTTATTAGAACGATTTGAGAAATTGAGATTGAAAGCAATTGATTAAATATTGGTTTTTGCAACGTACACAGGTAAGGAGGGTAAGATTGAAAACAATTGATTACAACTTGGCTTTAACAACATACAAAGGTATAGTAGGCAGGAGAGAGAATTATAGATTGAGATTGAAAATTAAACCAAATGTACACAATTCTTGTCCAGTGGTCAAAAGGCAGAATCAGGGGCGGTAGCTTAAGTAATTGAACGTCAAGCTAAGTGTACACAGCATGCACGACTGTGTCACTCACTGTTCAGAAAACGTGGAGAATGTGACCTGCACCACTATGTTGTAATTGGGTGTTGAGATTTGGGGTCTGAGCTTTTATGTGCAGGGCCTCGAGAATTCTAAGTTTGGAGTCAGTATGGCTTTGGTCAATGATTTTAAAGTGTTCTTCTGGTTTTCAGTCATTGCAGTTAGTGCATTCAAGGAGGTGAGTTTGCATAGCAGATGGTTTGAGCCAGTGTTCCCTGATCCTTGTGTGTAGGTGTCTTTTGGTTTTCCCCACGTAGGAGACGCTCTGGTCCACAGAGCAGTTAAATTGGTAGACAACACCTGCACGCAGAGTACAAGGAACACGCGACTTTAATCTGCTAACAAAGTTCCCAATCTTGTTCGTATGGAAGACGACCTGGATGTTACGATTGAAAGAGGCAAAGAATAACCTACGCATTCTGTTTTTAAAGGCTAGAGATGGAGGTCCGAGGAAGGGGAGATGCAGAATGGGTTCAAATTCTTTAGTGGTAACAGATTGCTCAGGTTTTTGTTTGGTGATTTTGTCCAAGATGAACTTGTTGATGATTTTTTGGACCAGACAAATGGGGTAGTCATTTTGATGGAACAGTCTGGTGAGGAACTGCACCTCCCAGTCAAAGTTGATCCAGGTGTTACAGGTAGTGAAAGCTCTATAGAGCAAACACCTCACGAGCCCAGTTTTCCATTGTCTGGGGCAAGTGGCTTGGAAGTTGAGAATGAGATTGGTAAAGCTTTTCTTACAGAAGACTTTTGTGGAGAGGGTTTCCTTACTGTAGTCAATGTCAATGTCCAGGAAGGGGAGTCTTTGGTCAACAGCATGTTCAACCGTGAATTTTATGTTCTTATGAGTGGAGTTGAGAGCGTGGAGGAACTGATCAGTTTTTTGCTCCTGATCAAAGATGGCAAACGTATCATCAACGTAGCACCTATAGAATTTGGGGGCACAGTTGAGACATCCAGTTTTCGGTTTCCCAGTGGGCCAAGCAGACGTTTGCCAGAGTGGGGGCCAAGGGGCTTCCCATGGCACAGCCATCAACTTGCCTATAGTATTTATTGTCAAACATAAAGATTCCAGAGATAGCAAAGCCCAGGAGTTTTCTAAAGGATGACTTGGCCATGGTGGGAGGGTTCGTGTTGTACACCAACTCAGTGGCATAGTCAATGGCCAGATCAAGGGAGATGTTGGTGAAGAGAGAAACATCAAAACTACATAGAGAGTCGGATCTGTTGAGCATAGGGTTGAACTTTTGAAGGTCATTGAGGAAGTCTTTATTGGATTTGGACATGAAATTGGAAGGAATGCAGGGCTTGATAAGAGAATCCAGGTACTTGGCAACTTTGTATTCGGCGGTGTTGACCATGGAGACAATTGGTCTAAGGGGATTGTCAGGTTTGTGGACTTTACAAACCCCGTAGAGTTGTCCCGGTTGACTGCCACTAGGTAAGATGCGCTGATAGATGTTTGGTTCGATGTGTTGTTTGATATGGTTGCAGAGGAAATTTTGAAGAGATTGTTTGGCTTTGAGGATAGGATGCGACATGGTGACAGTGTCATGAGTGCCCAGGCACTGGAATTTGGTTTGGTCTTGGATGATACTGTGGAGTTTGTTGTTATAGTCATCGGTATTGAGAATGGCCACGCCATATCCTTTGTTGTAACTAACAATTTTAATTTTGTCAGATTTGCTTAACTGTTTGAGAGTACAGTGTTGGAGTTGATTTTTCTTATTGGCAAGGCAGTTGGTGGCTTTGATAACAAAGTTTTCAAATTCAGCAATGATTTTTCTCCTAAAAGTATCTTGGACTGATATAGTATTACTTATCCTGACGATGCACCATGGCGTGCGAAACGCATTGAAGTTGTTAGAAATTGCAAAGTTGTTAGAAATTGCAATCATATTCAAATGTTGATATTAAGCTTTCTATTTATTCTTCTCGCCAAGCGAGCGACTCTACCAGCAAAAAAGTATATAATTACAAAAATGATTATATAGCTAACATTGGTCAAATAAGCTTATTACTATTTAGCTAGCACTCTTGCCCTAATTGCTAGTCAAAAGTTTATCATCACCAAGCTTAATATATAAATTTTAGCATAAGTAAATTATTAGAGCTAGAATTCTACTATAACCAATTTTTTCACATATCTACATCTATAGCCATATCTTGAAATTTTTCCCATAGCCTATCTGTATCCATATCCATAGCTAGTAAGCTCTGTACTATTGTAACTACTATTCTTTAACCCCGATAGACACTGGAGAAGTAGCTGAATGCTGCATTTGCAATTATGCTATATGTGGCCTTTGAAGTGCATAGCAATTTAGACAATAAGATGGGCAATGACTGATTGGCTAGCAGAGGCCCTTTGCCCTGAGCTGCTACATAAAGTGCTGCTGCTCAAGCTGCAGGGATAGTGCAGGCAAGGCCAAGGTGCTGCTGCTCAAGCTGCAGGGATAGTGCAGGCAAGGTCAAGGTGCTGCTGCTCAAGCTGCAGGGATAGTGCAGGCAAGGCCAAGGTGCTGCTGCTCAAGCTGCAGGGATAGTGCAAGCAAGGCCAAGGTGCTACTGCTCAAGCTGCAGGGATAGTGCAGGCAAGGCCAAGGTGCTGCTGCTCAAGCTGCAGGGATAGTGCAAGCAAGGCCAAGGTGCTGCTGCTCAAGCTGCAGGGATAGTGCAGGCAAGGCCAAGGTGCTACTGCTCAAGCTGCAGGGATAGTGCAGGCAAGGCCAAGGTGCTGCTGCTCAAGCTGCAGGGATAGTGCAGGCAAGGCCAAGGTGCTGCTGCTCAAGCTGCAGGGATAGTGCAGGCAAGGCCAAGGTGCTGCTGCTCAAGCTGCAGGGATAGTGCAGGCAAGGCCAAGGTGCTGCTGCTCAAGCTGCAGGGATAGTGCAGGCAAGGCCAAGGACAAATAGTAAGATTCTCTTTTTTGTTCCTTTTCTTTTCTCTCTTTCCCTTTTCCCCTCTCTTCTCTCCCCTCTTTTATTTTCCCTTTTCTTTTCTTTTTCTTTCTCTCTTCTCTCCTCTTTCCTGACATCTTTTATTGCATTTAAGTTACTAAAGTAACAAAATCTCCAATTCTTACCATTCAAGATCTTCTATGAGGGCAATAGCCTACACATCAATTGGTTTCTAAGAAGTCTCCTTTGCAATCTAGCCTTCTTTGATAATGGCAAATGCTAGATGGCTTCTTTATTAGTTTCATTCATTCTAATATAAGCCCCTACCATCCTAACCACAATGTGCATATGGTGTAAAAATTGAGTCTTTGAACCCAAGGACTTTAGAGCTAGCTACCTTTGTATTGAAAGTGAAAACATGTCTTAACTTTACCTTCCCTCCCATTTCAACACTAGAGTGCATATAGTGTCTTTGTTGCTTGAGTCCCTGATTTTAGAAACTTAAGACTCAAGAGCACCCTATATTAATGTAGGGAGCTACATTAATATATTAAATTAATGTTGAATGTTATATTTAATGCTATATGTTATATTATAATTAATGTTATATTAAATTAATACTAAATTTCATATCAAATTTAGTCCTACAATCCCAATACCATCTTAGTCCCCAACCCTAAGGACTTAGGAGCTTCTTTTAAAAATGATTTATCTTAACTTTAGCCTTACTATCCAACCTCAATGTGCATATAGAGTCAAAAATCTATCCCTATTATATATTATAAGTCCCCAACCCCAGACTTAAGAGCTTTAGCTAGATTTTACATTGGAAAATGAAAACTCTTATACTTTTGGGCAATGAATCTATTGCCCAACTACAACATGCATATGGCATCAAAACTTTTTGTTGCTGTCGTGTCGTGGCTGGCTAGCCAAACTTGAGCCGCAAATGGGCGAGAGGTTGTTATTTATTGTAGTTGGCATTGCACATAGATGTACATGCAGATACGAGTAAAGCATCAGCTAATAGATTAGACGGTTAGGCATAAGCGTACATTGACAGACAGAGCAGGCGGGGAGAGAGCAAGCAGTCCTAAACTCAGCGCCAATAACAATTGGGGTGCAGCCCCACACTGCGCACTTCAAGTCAAGTCACGATACAACATCCCCTCATCACCAACGAGGAGACAGTCGGTCTGGGGCGACCCCTTTGGTCGACCTGCAGCTTCGTCGGGGCTCCGGTGTAGCTTCAGCGGCCTGCTGCGGTGGTGCCGCTGCGTCTGGCCGCTGGCTATCAGGTTCCGGGTTCCGGCCGCCTTCGTCAGGGTTCCGGCCGCCTTCGTCAGGGTTCCGGTCGCCGTCGTCAGGGCTCCGGCCGGCATCGTCAGGGTCCCGGCCGCTGTCGTCAGTGTTGTCCGTAACTTCCGCCCGGCTTGGACTCGGACGCAAGCGCAGCTGATCCCGGTGTGCCAGCACAGGCCTGTCATCCTTGTCCCGGGTGACCACGGCCGTGTTGTGGCCGGCCTGTACCACAAAGCGGACGGTCTCAGCCGGCCCCCCGGTCGCGACCGGTAGACGAGCGGCGCATCGGTGTCGAATTGGAGGGTCAGCGGACTTCGCAGCTGTCGCCCCATAAGCGCAGATGGACTGCCACGCCCGTCGCCCCGCGGAGTGGCCCGGTAGTTAAGCAGCAGCTTGGCGAGGTACGCGTCGAACCGGCCCTGGTGCACGGCGAAGGCCCGCAGCCCCTTCTTGACGGTCTGGACCATGCGCTCGGCGCACCCGTTTGACTGCGGATGATACGGCGGCGAGTGCATCGGCGAGCAGCCGATCTTCTTGAGCCACTCGTGCAGCTGCTGGTCACGGAACTCCGGAGCATTGTCCGCCACCAAGGTATGCGGCACACCCAGGCGGGAGAAAATCAGGCGGAGTACCTTGATGACCGTCGTCGCGCTCTTGTCGGCAACAGGCACCGCTTCCGGCCAGCCGGAGAAGGCGTCCACCACAATGAGCAGCAGGCCGAAGCCGGGAACGTGAGCATGGTCCATGTGCACACGTCTCCAGGGACCATCTTCAGCCGGCCAGGTGTGGCACGTTCTGGCAGGCATTGGACGGATCTCCGCGCATCGCTGGCATTGCTTGACGAAGTTTTCGACGTCCTCGCAGTGACCCGGCCACCAGGCTTCCAGCTTGAGTCGATTTCTTGTCGCTAGGGCACCGCAGTGCGAGTCGCCGTGAGCCGCTCGCAGCACGTCTTGCCGCAGCCGGCTAGGCGGGACCACCAGGTCTCTCAGGCAGACGACGCCATTCTCCACTGAGAGCTGCTGGCGGACGGCTTTATACGGTCGCTCCGCTGCCGAGCAGTTGTTCCACGCATTGCTGCGGATCCTGCGCTTGACGCTGGCGAGTACCGGGTCATTGTCAGTGGCGTCTCTGATCTGCTCCAGCTTGAGCACCTCCGTCTCTGTCCAGTGAACGAAGCTTTCCTGGCAGTCGTCTCCATCGCCTTCCTCCTTGAATTCAATTCGAGACAGCGCGTCGACATGCGGGATGCAGCTGCCCTTGATGTACGAGATTTCGTAGTCGAAGGCCGACAGCTGCAACGCCCAGCGCATGATCCTAGCCGATGTGACCTTTGGAAGCTCCCGAGACGGACTAAAAATGAACTCCAATGGTTGATGATCGCACTGGAGCACAAACTTGCTGCCGAGAAGAAAGTGTCTGGCTCTCTGAGTAGCCCACACCACAGCCAGGGCCTCCCGCTCGATATTCGAGTAATTTCTCTCAGCCGGTGTCAGCCGTCTTGACAGGTACATCACTGGGTGCTCGTCCTGAGAGAGGATTGCTGCTATGGCCTTTTCGCTGGCGTCAGTAGTCAGAGTTGTGCGCTTTCTTGCATCGAAGATTCGGACCACTGGGGAAGCTGCAAGCGCCTGCTTGAGCTCGTCAAACGCTTTCTGCTGCCGAGGTCCCCAATGGAACGCGACTTTCTTGCTCCGCAGCTCGGTCAGCGGCTCGGTCTTCTCCGAGTAGGACTTGATGTAGCGCGAGTAGTACACCGTCATTCCAGAAACGATTCGAGTTCCTTTTTGCTCGCCGGGGTGCTCACGCCGAGGATTTTCTCCACCAGCTTCCGATCAGGGCGCACGCCGTCAGCCGCGATGCGGTAGCCAAGGAAACTGATTTCCGTGCTGCGGAAAACGCACTTTTTTTCGTTGATTGACATGCCGGCATCAGAAAGCGCTCTCAGCAGGTCCCGGACTTTGCTGTCCAATTCGTCCGCTGTGGTGGCGCCAACGCACATGTCGTCTTGGTAGATCACCAGGTTGCTGACCGCACCGCCGACCGTTGCCTCCATGGCAGCCTGGAACTGCGCACTGGCCGTCTTCACCCCGTATGGCATGCGCGTCCATCTGAGCAGGCCTAGGGGCGTGTTGATGGTGAGTATTTCTCTGGAGGCCTCGTCTAGCTCAATCTGGTTGTAGGCATTTGTTAAGTCTACAATTGCGAAGTGCTTCATACCTGCCAGGGCACTGAAGGCTTGCTCGATGTTGGGCAGTGGGTAGGCGTCAGAGCAGATCTTCGGGTTCACCCCGACCTTGTAGTCGGAGCAGATTCTCAGGTCTCCGTCGGCCTTGCGCACCACCACAATGGGCGACGCCCAACTGCTGCCGCCTGGCGGCACGGGCTCGAGGATCCCGGCGTCGATCATCGTCCGCAGCTTAGCCACCACCAGCGGCTTGAGATGAATCGGGAGCGGCCGGGCATCGAAGAAGCTGGGCTGAGCGTTCTCCCTGAGCAGGACCCGAGCACGGAAACCTTTGAGCTTGCCTAGCGGTTTGCTGCTGCGCTCCACTTGATTGACAGTCGCTGTGTCCAGCTTGAAGTCCAGCACGTCTGTTCCGATGAGGCCGTGCTCCTTTGTGCATTCGGTGACCGTCACGTCCGCACAGGCGATTTGTCTCCCGACTTCGATGAGCGCCGTGAAGCATCCTCTAGTTCTGATGACCGTTCCGTCAAATTGTCGCAGTCTCAGCTTGGACTTTCGTAGCTTGGGCTCACCGAGGCTCCTCCAGAAGTTTATCGGAATGATGCTCGCACCGGATCCAGAGTCGAGCTGCATTTTGAACGGCTTGCCTTCAATGAGCACAGTTTTTATGCTGCCGCTTCCGCTCTCGTTGCCGACGATGGTGTAGATGCCTGCCTGCTCACACTCACTCGTGTCGATTTCATGGGCAGGTGCAACCGACTTGGACTTGGCGCTGCTCCTGCAGACTGCAGCAAAGTGGTTCCTGCGGTGGCACTTGTTACAGGTCTTCCCGAATGCAGGGCATTTGCCTGGCTGGTGCTGCAGACCACACGACCTGCACTGAGCACCGCTATTGCGGTTCCTGTCGATGCTGGCAACTGGTGTCGAACTCTCAGCCGTCTCGGAGCTTCTGCTAGGCTCTCGGGCTTCAGCAGATCGGTCGCTTGAGCTGTAGCTCTGGATGAGCTCTAACTGCTGGATGTACTGCAGACACGTGTCCAGAGTCACTGGATTCTCAGAGCTCTGAATGTGCTCAAGTGTTTTAGTCCGCTGGCTGTGGTCGCACAAGCCGCTGATCAGCAGTGTTTGGATCAAGTCATCCTCGGCTGACTGTTTGCAGTCTTTTTCGTTGAGCTTGTCAAACTCACAGTGCTTTGCCGCGTCTCTCAAGCGCTCCGCGAACTGCTGGGCCGACTCTGTTGACAGCTGCCGCTGGGACATGAACCTTGTGCGCTCTGCAATCACCAGTTTCTTTTTGGGCTGGAGTCGCCCGATGATCATTTTCTTGATGTCCTTGAAGGTCATATCCTCAATGTTTTTCGGCTTTGCCATGATAGAGACGGATCGGACTGCATTGATTCCTGCTCGAGCAAGGAAGAGGTCTGTCACCTGCTTCTCTTCGTTTGTATCTCGCAGTTTTTTGTGCCTGCACAGTGCTTCAAAACTTTGCAGCCAGGCCTCAGCCATGGCTGGATCATTGAGAGGTAATTCACTGGCTGCTTGCGACGCCATTGTCGTGTCGTGGCTGGCTAGCCAAACTTGAGCCGCAAATGGGCGAGAGGTTGTTATTTATTGTAGTTGGCATTGCACATAGATGTACATGCAGATACGAGTAAAGCATCAGCTAATAGATTAGACGGTTAGGCATAAGCGTACATTGACAGACAGAGCAGGCGGGGAGAGAGCAAGCAGTCCTAAACTCAGCGCCAATAACAATTGGGGTGCAGCCCCACACTGCGCACTTCAAGTCAAGTCACGATACAACAGTTGCTTAAGTTTCCAAATCTTTAGGGGCCTATAAAGACTTATAAGCTCTTTTAAAGTGATAGGCCTAACATCTATCAAATTAACAACTCTCCAATGGTTGTAAATCATGTTTCAATTGAGTAATATTGCTAGGCCTAGATATAATAACTAGATATGGGAAATATATTTCCACAACCATATCCATATTTATATACTTTGCCTTTGCCAAAAAACCATATCTATAACTTTTCATAGCTATATCCAATGCTACAATGGAACTCTAGTTAGAGCTGAAAGTAGGTCTATTAAGCAGATAATAAGTCTAGCCCTGATTAATTAATTTTTAGAATATTTTAAAATTATTAAAAAATATATAGATCTAGCCTAGGCCTAATCTAGGATATAATATGGTATAGGCCCTATCTAAAGTTGTTAGAAGCAAGGGTATTACCATAGATTTTATAATGTAAGCCTAGGCATTCATTTTTGTATTGTATACATTTATCTTAGTATAAGTATTGCAAATTGTAAACACTTATTTTAACATTGCAGTTGTTCATTTCAATGCTATTAACATTAATTTTAGTGCTATAGATACTCATTTTGGCACTGCAAGCCCTTACTATGATGCTATAAGCACTTATTTTAGTGTTATAGACCTAGGCCTAGTCACTTATTATGGCACTATAAATGTTCATTTTGGTATCATTAAGTACTCTTTTAGTTTTGGGTATCATAATAAGCACTCATTATAGACATAGTATTGCAAGCACTCATTTTATTTAATACTAGAAGCAAAGCATTTATTTTGGCATTGCAAATATTCATTTTGGCCCAGGCGCAGATCCAGAAAATTTTTGAAGGGAGGGGGCCAAGCTATACCAAGCACTATAAGCTAGGGCCTAACCTCATATTGGAAAATAGACCTGGCATAGTAGCAAGCCAAAAAAGTAGGCCTATGATCAAAATTTCTTTGGCTGCAGCTGAGGGGGCCCCTTGGCGCGCCCCCTCCCCCTGTTAAGTTTGATTTTTTATATAAAAAAACCATAAGGCACAATATTAATATATGGATTTTGTAACCCTAAAGCAATTATTGATTTCAATAATAGGTCACTAGAGTATAGGAGTATAGCAGCCATTTTGTCTGCTGCATTTTTGTTGACCAGCAGCAGATAAAAAGACTAAAATAGGTAAAATGTAGCTACATTTTCTATGAAGCTTATTTTTCCTGATGAATTTGGGCCAATTGCCAGCAATGTTGTTACTCCAGCAATTTTAATTGCTGAATAATAGGCCTAATTTTTATTTCTAATTTTATATACGATTTTAACATTTTTATTGCTCAATTTTCATGAATGACACTCTACTCTATGACGTCTATGTTAGTGCAGCCTTATTATAAAAAATGGCCCTCCAACTACTACAATTGTGGCTACTGCCTTCAAAGCTTGAACGAGATAAAATCATTCATTCAGATCTTTGACTACCTAGGATATTTGCTTGATAAAGACCCATAAAGTCCATTAAGTGCAACTGAGGTGGGGCGGAAAATGAAAATAAACTCGGATCTTAAACTCGGCTTGATGTTAGCTGGAATACCAAATGTGCGGCGGTGTAATTTTGAATTGCCGCCGACGTTGAGTTCACATGAATTTAATCCGGATAATCGCGCAGACGAATCTCAACGAAATTTCTCCTGATACTCCGGCTGCCGGGGTCCTCAATTCCCAGGGGAGGGTAGTTTCGGTCGTAGACGAGCGATCTTCGTTAGGCGCGAACGTCCAGAGCGGGTCCTTAGACACCGAAATTAATGTACCTCGAATGCTTGACTGATTACTTTCAGTAGAGTAGCGCTGCCACCACCGTAGTTGATTTTGATTAGAGGTCGGTCGGGAGGGAAAGGAAAAAGGAGCAAAACAAAAAACAAGAAAACAAAAACCGAAAAAACTTAAGGGGGGAACAGGCGCAAGGAGGGCGGGGTTAAATACCCGAAACACGGAGCAAAAGGTGGTCAAAGAAGACCAGGAATGGGACGGGGCGAGGACACCAAGGTCCAGAACATGGCGAGAGAAAAATTCCGCAGAAAAGCACAGGAAGAACAAAAAGAACCAGAAAAAGAGCATACAAAAACCAGAAAATGTGGCGGTTAAACCAGCTGAAAAAGGGGCTAAAATACTACGTCATAGCTTGCGCCAGGGGGTGGACAGGTAGGATCATAAATTGGAGCGCAGTAAATTAGAACGTCCATAGAATGTTCTTGTAAAAAGATTCAAATTAACCGATCAAAGTGGTAGTGCCGACTACCACACAACCAACATGAAGACGAAGTATATATGAAATTTTAGCTTAAAATGCATCCAGTAAAACAAATACCCTTAACATACGAGCCAGGCCATGCCAGTTGCACATATCTATTAGCAGGGATACATGTAGCTCTAGCATCGCGAAACAATTGTTGAAATCATGCAATGTTAGAAATCTAAAATATCTCTTAATGCGTATTATTTTATTTTTATTTACCATTATTCATTATTCACCCAATTTATGCCACTGCATGACCCGAGCAATGTTTCTGGCCAGTTACGAGCGTGCAATTGGGGGTGCAGTCGAATTTGTGACAGCGACCTGCAATATGTTAATCTGCCAAATTATTGCCTACATAGTCACAAGTCAGTAAAGATCGAAACAAGGACTTTATAGTCGTCGTTGCTTTACATGTGGTTCTCCTTGGATCGAAAACGAGTGGCGGATCGAGGACATAAGTATATACAAGTATGTTTTGTCTGCGTTTGCTGGGTTCGCTCGATCAGCAGTCCAAAATGTGCTGTCTTGTCCGATCCGAAGTGCGAAAAAGTTGGACATTAAATCCATACACGCCCCATGATCATTTTTACGCCGCGAGTACCGGTGAGTTGTACATGCATGTACTGCCATTGCTGGTGCTCGTGCGGATCGAGCTTGATGCATGCATGCGGCCCTTAACTGTACCATATCGAGGACAGGTGCGCACTGAGAGCTTCGTCGACTGCCTGCTGGCTGACATTGTCGCGCCCAGGTACGCATAGCGGCCTAATTAGGATTGCGCCAGGGCACTGAGAGGGCCGTATTCAATTAATTGTGACTGTCTCCAGTTATAACATGTAGTGATTTAGATGTACATCATGTAGTTGCCGAACTGATTCCAGAGTCCTACTCAATACACATTATGTAAATTTACATGTAGCTCTGAACATGTCCTCTTAACTCATCTTTTAAACAAAAAAATAGCCACGGAATTCAATAAGTGAAGCTGGTAGGGTAACAATTAACTGATATTTTCCATAGAGTGCTTAATTGTATAAATAAACTCCCTAAAATTTAGTTTAGACCATGGGTAACTAAACTTATTTAGACTTGATTCCCACAATCAAGCCGATTCTAATATCGAATTATCAACGCGAAAATGGATTTGACAGAATTTACGGACGAAATCAACAGCATCCTAGCGGAGCCCCAGTCCCTAACAGTGCGCCAGGGCATGCAGTTTGCCAGCAGGCTGCACAACTTGCTGCTGCCGCGCCCAGCCGCTCATCACAAAGTCGCTCCTCTGTGGAGCGGCGCCGACTCAAACGACTCATCAGTGCCAGCCGACGCTCAGAGCCCGCAGCTTCAATTCATGAAACAGTTTGAGCGCGTGCTCAAGCTAGGCATCGACGAAATGCGCAGAAGACTCCTGGACGCAATGAGCTGCAGTGCAAAGCAGCTGGACTCCGCATTGTCTAATGAGACAGCTGCTCAATGTTGGCAGCTGCTGATTGAGCACTTTCTGGAGCCTATGAATCGGTTGAATACGTTTTCTCGGGTAATTAGAGCCTGCCTGAGTCCCATGAGACAGTGGCTGAGCGACAGCGTGCTGATCGGGCACCGCAGCCTCTGTCTTGCCGATTTAATTCGCCAAGTCTGCTTGGAAAATTTTCTCAAGCACGTAGCCAGGCAGGTGGCTGTTTCCATTTTCCACGAGATTCACGCCGCGGGCCGCAGTTGGGAGACCAGCGAACTGCAGCCGGTGCACCAGTTCGTGAGCCTGCTGCAAGAGTACGAAAGATTCCAGATGTACCTGGCCACCGATGGGCATCGAATCTGCCCGTACGATCGGTGGCAGGGCGGCAGCTCTACCGAGGATGCAGACGCCGCCGCCGACTCTCCTGAGCAGTTCACCGTGGCCAGAGTGCTGGTCAAGCCGTACCTGCACTGCCTGGAGCAGTTCTACCAGCCAAAGCTGCATCCGTTCGACTCCAACTTGGTTGCTCGCAGCGTCAGCGACTGGCTGATGACTGAGGAGCTGCTAGCCGTCAGCTTCAACGTTCACGGCTTCCGCGATGCTGTAGTCAGCTGCCTGCTGCAGGAGACGGTGAAGGCGCACCTGGCTGAGCTTGGCGAGACGGTGAAGCAGCTGCTGATTGACAGCGACAGTCACGGGCTCAGCTTGTTCTTCAGCGTCATGATCATGGTTGACGGCGGGCAGGAGCACCTTCTGGAGGTCATCAGGCGATTCGTTAAAGACAAAATGCTCCAAGTTTTTGACGGAATTAGAGAGGAATTCAGATCGTTGGATCCTAATTCGGCTAAGGTGCGCTCAAGTCCATTGTTGAGTAGCCGCTTTGACTTTTGAGATTCTGTTGAGATTGGTGTGATACTAACGATTCTCGGGTATCGGGTAGGATTCTCAGGTGAATTTTTAGGGAGAGATTCTCAGGTAGACATCTGTGATGAGATTCTCAGGTAGATATTTTGAGGTGAGATTCTCGGGTAGATTTTGGGTAGAGATTCTCAGGTAGATATTTGAGATGAGATTTTTAGGGTGAGATTTCAGGTTTAGTTATATAGATTCTCAGGTAGATATTAAGGTGAGATTCTCATGCAGATATTTGGGGTGAGATTATCAGGTAGATATTTGGGTTGAGATTCTCAGGTAGATATTTGAGATGAGATTTCTCGCGAAAGTTCTCTGTAATGACCTCATTGCGCTGTCTCACTCGCCCTTCTCAACTCAGGCCACCTCAATGTACATCGAGGCCTGCGTCTCGCAGCTGCGCCACTGCAAATCGATCATCGAGGCGACCATCGAGCTGCAGCAGCCGTCTCTCAGCAGGAGTCTCCTGTTGGGCACGGTGAGACTGAGAGCCGCGCATGACTGCCAGATGATTGAGCAGACTGGGCGCTTGGCGGACCTTTAAACTTTGAACTTGGCGGAATAAATTTAATCAAAATTGCAATCAAGTTTAGTCCCGATGAGATGAAATGAAATGCGCGTTGAGCTAAAAAACGAGACCAGATAAGATAACAATGAAAAAAGATAAGATCACACTTAGGATAAAATGACGCGACCCCCAGACCAAAAGCCTGGGGGACTGCTCCACGGGACATAAGAGTGAGATAAGAAAATAAAATAAAATACGATAATAGATAAGGCAAAGATAATTGGCTGAGATGAGCCAAGAAAGAAAAATCGAAATATTGAAACCTTGTACTAAAACTGCTCTAAAGAAGACAAATGTATTTCAATATTCCCCCTCGCAGGTCCGAGCCGGCATCGCGGACGTGTTGAACTCTGGCGGCGTCGGCCCGCTCTCGTCGGTGGGCAGCGGCTACCCGGCGGCGGCGCTGGCGCACCATTTCCACAGGCAGATGCGCGCCGTGCGAGCGCTGGACGCCGCGACAGTGGAGGCGCTGGGAGACTTGGTGCGCCTGCTGGGCCAGTCTGGGTGCTCGGTTAGGTGCGGGGTTTCCGCTAGTGTGGGGTTCCGCTGGTGCGAGGTTTCCGCTAGTGTGGGATTCCGCTAGTGTGGGGTTTCTGCTAGTGTGGGGTTTCTGCTAGTGTGGGGTTTCTGCTAGTGTGGGGTTTCTGCTAGTGTGGGGTTTCTGCTAGTGTGGGGTTTCTGCTAGTGTGGGGTTTCTGCTAGTGTGGGGTTTCTGCTAGTGTGGGGTTTCTGCTAGTGTGGGGTTTCTGCTAGTGTGGGGTTTCTGCTAGTGTGGGGTTTCTGCTAGTGTGGGGTTTCTGCTAGTGTGGGGTTTCTGC
This sequence comes from Macrostomum lignano, assembly GCA_002269645.1. NCBI lineage: Eukaryota > Metazoa > Platyhelminthes > Macrostomidae > Macrostomum > Macrostomum lignano. Next base: position 93,407 of record NIVC01003150.1, read on the forward strand.
TAGTGTGGGGTTTCTGCTAGTGTGGGGTTTCTGCTAGTGGGGTTTCTGCTAGTGTGGGGTTTCTGCTAGTGTGGGGTTTCTGCTAGTGTGGGGTTTCTGCTAGTGTGGGGTTTCTGCTAGTGTGGGGTTTCTGCTAGTGTGGGATTCCGCTGGTGTGGGGTTTCCGCTAGTGTGGGGTTTCTGCTAGTGTGGGGTTTCTGCTAGTGTGGGATTCCGCTGGTGTGGGGTTTCTGCTAGTGTGGGGTTTCTGCTAGTGTGGGCTTTCTGCTAGTGTGGGATTCCGCTGGTATGGGAGTCTGCGAGTGTGGTGTTTCAGCTGGGGTGGGGTTTCATTTTTTCTGTGTGGGTGCAGGATGTGTGGGTTTGTCGTTTGTGTAAGTTTAGAATTTCTCTTCGTTTTGGGTGTTGCTAAATAAAGTGACAGGCACAGGTGCAACCATTGCGTGGTCAGATGACGCTCTACAGCCTGCTAGAGGACAAGGAATCGTTCATGCTGCGCTATCACTCGCTTCTGCGCGAGCGCCTGCTCTCGGAGGCCTCCGAACAGCTGAGCCTCGAGGCGGAGACCTTCGCCCTCGACAGCTTCACCCAGCTGAGCGGCTGGAAGGCTCTCTACGAGGTGAAAAGTGTGCTCAAAGATTTCCGCGAATCAGAGAGTTTCAATGCGGAGCTGCGCGAACGGACGGATTATCGCGACCTGCAGCGACGGCTGTTCGGCGGCCAGGTGCCCGTCCGGTTCACCTTCGCCCGCGGCTACTTCTGGCGGATCTCCGCCGAGTCTGCGCGCCTGCCGCGCCAGGTGACCAGCTGGGGCTGGGATGGAGGGAGATGGGAGAGGAAGCGAAGGAGATATAGAGAGAGAGGGAGGGGGAGAGAGAGAGGGAGAGAGTGAGGAGAGAAGAGAGTGAGAAGGGAGAGAGTCAGAGGGGAGAGAGTCAGAGGGGAGAGAGTCAGAGGAAAGAGAGTCAGAGGGGAGAGAGTGAGCGAGAGAGGGAGTGTGGGGAAGATCCCTGCCAAATCCATCATAACTTCTATGTGAGTTAGGCGTTTTCATGCAGCAGCACTATAAAATTCAAAAAGATTTTGGAGTCCTTTAAGGCCTATCTATAGCTGTTTGCTAATGTGATTTATAAGCCTTTAAATGTAAAGAAACTAAGCCAGGCCTGTGTCGATAACCGATATGTATCGAAATTAATTTTGACGATGGTGAGTGAAATGTAGAAGCAAGGCTTGCACGCACGGATAGGAACCAGACATCCGCATCCCCTGCAGCTGGCTCCCGTAGCCGAAGCGGCTGTCCGAGAGTACGAGTCGCGGCACAGCGGGCGCAGGGTGAGCCTGGTGCACTCGTTCGGCTCCGGCCTGCTGGCATTCTGGCCGCGCCAACGCGCCGCACCGATTCACCTGCGCTGCTCTGCCGCGGTGCTGCTGCTGCTGCTGCACTGCGACGAAGCTGAATCGGACCGGGGCGTGACGGAGACCCAGCTGCAGCTGAGCACCGGGATGAAGCAGACGGAGCTGGCGTTCTACCTGCACCATCTGAGCCGCGCCGGGGTGCTGCTCGAAAATTCTGACAGCAGCGAAGTGCAGCAGTCTGAGATCGAGGACGAGGACCGTGGCGGTGGAAGTCGGAGACGGTCTCGTTGTTACGCTGTCAATGACGGCTTTGACAGGTGAGCGGAGTTGAAGCTTAGTCGGTCGGTTCCAAATATTCATTTGGGGCTTGATGCGTGAACGAAAATTGACCGGGTGGGTTGTCACAGGGTGTACACATGCCTGACGATTAGAAAGTGTCAGGACCGCTGTACACCTGTGTGAGCGAGTGCATGAGCCCGTGCCTGCGTACAGTATTGACACACGCTTGCATGTGTTCAGGAGTCAGCGGACTGGTTGTGAGGGAGCTGCAGGGAGTGGTGTACAGTTGATCCCACCCGCTCCGCAGTGACGCAAAGCAGGTGAACCTGATGATCCTGCAGCAGCAGCAGGCCCAGAAGCAGCGCAGACGCCTTGAGAAGCTGGACCAACGGATGAAAGAGAAGAAAGTCCAGTGCGCCATCGTAACAGTGATGAAGCAGCGGCGTCAGCTGACTAAAAAAGATCTTTTCCAATTAGTGCAGGAACAGCTGCAGCAGTTCACACTGCAGACTGCCTTTTTTGCGGTGAGTTGCTGGGGTCCTTAATCCAAAAAGCTTGAATCTGTGTGGCATTTATCCAATTTAACCTTATATAGCTGCTTTTGTTTAAGATCTTTGTTCTAAATTTAATGGTCTTTGTGGGGCCTAGTCAATCCAATTTACATATAGATCTGTGTGCAGCCAAGTCAATCCAATTCAGGTCTTTGTGCAGCCTAGTCAATCCAATTCAGGTCTTTGTGCAGCCAAGTTAATCCAACTCAGGTCTTTGTTCAGTCTAGTCAATCAAATTCAGGTCTTTATGCAGCCTAGTCAATCCAATCCAGGTCTTTGTGCAGCCTAGTCAATCCAATCCAGGTCTTTGTGCAGCCAAATTAATCCAACTCAGGTCTTTGTTCAGTCTAGTCAATCCAATTCAGGTCTTGTGCAGCCTATAAATCAATCCAATTCAGGTCTTTGTGCAGCCTAGTCAATCCAATTCAGGTCTTGTGCAGCCTAAGTCAATCCAATTCAGGTCTTTGTACAGCCTAGTCAATCCAATTCAGGTCTTTGTACAGCCTAGTCAATCCAATTCAGGTCTTTGTACAGCCTAGTCAATCCAATTCAGGTCTTGTGCAGCCTAAGTCAATCCAATTCAGGTCTTTGTACAGCCTAGTCAATCCAATTCAGGTCTTTGTACAGCCTAGTCAATCCAATTCAGGTCTTTGTACAGCCTAGTCAATCCAATTCAGGTCTTTGTACAGCCTAGTCAATCCAATTCAGGTCTTTGTACAGCCTAAGTCAATCCAATTCAGGTCTTTGTACAGCCTAGTCAATCCAATTCAGGTTTTTGTACAGCCTAAGTCAATCCAATTCAGGTCTTTGTACAGCCTAGTCAATCCAATTCAGGTCTTTGTACAGCCTAGTCAATCCAATTCAGGTCTTTGCACAGCCTAGTCAATCCAATTCAGGTCTTGTGCAGCCTTAGTCAATCCAATTCAGGTCTTGTGCAGCCTAAGTCAATCCAATTCAGGTCTTTGTACAGCCTAGTCAATCCAATTCAGGTCTTTGTACAGCCTAGTCAATCCAATTCAGGTCTTTGTACAGCCTAGTCAATCCAATTCAGGTCTTTGTGCAGCCTAGTCAATCCAATTCAGGTCTTTGTACAGCCTAGTCAATCCAATTCAGGTCTTGTGCAGCCTAAGTCAATCCAATTCAGGTCTTGTGCAGCCTAAGTCAATCCAATTCAGGTCTTGTGCAGCCTAAGTCAATCCAATTCAGGTCTTGTGCAGCCTAAGTCAATCCAATTCAGGTCTTGTGCAGCCTAAGTCAATCCAATCCAATGTGCGTCGCTAGTCCAATTAGTGTTAATTATTTCGATGCTACAACATAAACAACGGTACACAAATTCCTAATCAATACACCCCACACTTCCTCGCAGGACCAGCTCGCCTATCTGGTTGCCGGGGGCTACGTGAAATTCGCCGAAGATGATGCCGCCGAAAAGACTGACGACAGCAGCATCATCGAGTACATTCCGTAACAAGGCGGAGTGAGCAACTTGCATAGCTATCATTTATTTCAAAGTTTTTAAAAAACCGTAAGAAACCGTAAGAACATGGCTACTTTTTGAACGAGCGTACTTTATAGTTCTCTTAATTTCTAGAGCAATATACGCGATTAAACAGATTCTTCCTACACTTTTCGGAAGTAGTTCCGTACTTTATTTGAATAATAGAGATGATAATGCTAGCCACAGCTTCAAGGTGATGGCAGATGATGCAACTGCTGATGATGACTAGGTGATGGCAGATGATGCAACTGCTGATGATGACCAGGTGATGGCAGATGATGCAACTGCTGATGATGACAGGTGATTGCAGATGATGCAACTGCTGATAATGACCAGGTGATTGCAGATGATGCAACTGCTGATAATGACCAGATGATTGCAGATGATGCAACTGCTGATGATGACAGGTGATTGCAGATGATGCAACTGCTGATGATGACAGGTGATTGCAGATGATGCAACTGCTAATGATGACAGGTGATTGCAGATGATGCAACTGCTAATGATGGCATCAGCTTCAAGTGATGGCTGGCGCAAGGCATCAAGAGTTCCCCAAAGAAGCAAGTCGATAGAAAGGCCACCAATAACAAATATCTGCGTAGTTTTACAGGATGCTGCCGAGAAAAACAAAAAAGTTATAACAGCAGAGAATGCTATATGCTAGATTTATATATTTATGAATATGAATATGTATGCTAGTTTGCGGTTCATATAACGTGGGAGAAGCTGTTTTCAAATTTAATTGCAAATTAGAATTAGTAATAGTGATGAAGATGAGAGCAAAACTGTACCCAGTGTTACGGGCCAACTTTGCATAGCTTTAGTGAAATATAATAACCACTCAGGTGCAACCGAAATTGATAATGTATAGAGCAGGTTAAATAAAAAAAGTTAGAAGCAGAGGCCAAACAGGTGAGAGGGGCGCAAAAGATGGGAGATTAGCTAAGCTAGGCGACAGCTGGGATTATTTAGCCAGTTAAAAAAAGGCGATTAAAGACAGACTAACTAGATTGCAATCATACTACTTATTAATTTCATTATCAGTAGTAGCAAGCGCAATATGGCTCGCGGTTACAACAATCAAGCGCGCACACCTATTTTTTATAATACTAAAAAGCGATTAATAAATAAAAAGTGCTGCATCATTGAGACAGGTGAGAACGGAACCAAAATGGCGGACTAATTGGAAATAAATTAGACCAAGAGTACAGACAGACAACATACAAAGGCTTGCTTCTCAAAGATTGTAAGTCTGCATAATCGGCTATAGTTTTACTGCAAATTTTTATATAACGATAATAATAATGATAATATATAGTTATAGTAATTATATTATTAAATAATAAAAGCTGCAGACACATGGGGGACTGCCACGATATCTATATCGCTGATTAACATTATTATTAACAATTAAATTAACAAGCAAACGGTTAATATAATATATATGATATAATATATGAAACAGAATTATTTACACAGTTGCAGTGAGACACACAAAAAGGTGCAAAAACTAGTGGAGGACGCGTCGAAGCGTTAAGTACGAGTTTTTACGCAAGTCAATATATAATGATGGAGAACCTTATGCACAGCTGAGTGAAATTATAAATATATAAACATACTAAACTGGTCATTGCTCGCGAGGCAAAGTTGCGAAAACAGGCATGCATTTCATCGGCTGGGGAAGAGGCTAAAAAAGCCCTAGCTGGCGTTTGCTCTACAAAAACCGTTGAATAAATAAAATTAGGCGACAAAAAATTGTTCATACTACTACTACTATTAACGACAAGTAGTATAATAAAGGCAGGTGAATATACATGCAGTTTAGATTAGAAAAAAACAATTAAAACCGATATCGTATATTTTTACATGTACTAAAAATGTTTATACAAAATAAATTAGTAAAACGCGACGGCTGTGCAAAGACGCGCAAGTGGCTACTGACAGTAATATCGAGTAGAAAAAAGCCCTATTAGTACAGGTGAGCTAGTTCCAGACTTTCTTTTTTTATAAAAAGCAGCATTGATCCCCAAAACGCTCAATCAGGGATTTTACAGGGGCCACGATTTAAAACTAATCAATTTGCAATTCTGCATGCGCTTAAAAAGTTTTTTCTTACATAAAAAACGTACACTTGAATCCAGAAATTGATACATGCGATTTCAAAGCAATTTATATGTGTATAAACAGGATAAACACACAGATAGAGGGGGGGGGTTCATCACAAAGGATTATCATAAACGGGAGGCCAATAGAGATGACTGAGCTACAGAATAAAATTAATTAATAATTAAGCAGCATTAGAAGCTATATAAAGGCGAGCGGACATAGAGAAAAATACTACTGAGTTTAGCTAGGCAGCAGTAGTATCGCTAGTGACACGCAAACACACAAATCATATATGCTGGACTCCAAAGCATAAATACTGGATATGATAATTATCATAACATCCGCGTGACAATAATCACTCTCAGCTGCATTAATTGGAACTCTCGGGCCAGTTGATAAACCTTTTTTGAGCTTTTTTCCTACCTGCAGATTTATCAGGTTCGGGCGCTCTCTATCCGATATCACGTGACCAGCTGACACTTCTCAAGATCACGCGCTTAATTACGCAACAGCTGAAGTTTCATAAAGTTGAATTACCTTGTCTGTACACTGCATCAGAACGGGTAGCGGTGGTTCAGCGGCATGGTGGGCAGCATCGGATTCCTATACGGGTCCGAGGTGAGCGGCGGCCTCAACTGGCCGCCGGCAGCAGCCGCCGCGCCGTAGACATTAGCAGCGGCGGCGGCAGGATTATAGAAACCGGACGGCGGCATGAAAGCGGCGGCTGCGGCGGCGGCCGCGGTGCCGGGATGAGCAGCAGCGGGTCCGGCCGCGCCAGGCTTGGGCGGCTGGACGAACGGGGCAGTCGGGTAGCTGCCAATGGCGCCCGGGTCCCTGGCGCCGTACAGGCTGGAGTTGTACGGCAGCGACTGGTGCAGCGGGTTGTACAGGTCCGTTGAGGCTCGGTAGGCGTCGCCGAACGACCGGTAGGGATCGGGCTTGGCCGCTGGGGGCGGGGGGAGGCAATTGGCATCAGAAATAGCATTTCCATGCTAATCCTATGGGTGTCACTCTGGTTGTGGGATCATTGTGTGTGGGAGTTCGATTCTCAGTGCGTGGGATTTCGATTCTCAAAGTGTATGATTTCGATTCTCAGTGTGTGGGATTTTGATTTTCAGTGTGTGGGATTTCGATTCTCAGTGTGTGGGATAACGATTCTCAGAGTGTGAGATTTGTGTGGGATCATGACTCAGGGTGGGGTAATTGTGTGGGACCATGACTCCGAGTATGGGAATTGTGTGGGATCATGACTCAGAGTGTGAGATTAGTGTGGGATCATGACTCCAAGTGTGGGAATTGTGTGGGATCATGACTTAAGGTGTGTGATTTGTGTGGGATCATGACTTAAGGTGTGTGATTTGTGTGGGATCATGACTCAGAGTGTGGGATTAGTGTGGGATCATGACTCAGAGAGCGGGAGCCGCCTTACCAGAATCCGAGGACAGCTGGTTGCGCAGATACTCGAACGCAGCCGTCGGATTGGCAGTCGAGGTTGCCGCCGAGGCAGCGCCGGCGCCGGTGCCGTACGCATCCCACGGAGTTGCCAGGCCCAGCGACGTCTGGCCAGCGGCGGCAGCGGCGGCGGCAGCAGCGGCTGCGGCTGCAGCAGCCGACGAGGTGGCCGACGAAGCCGTCGACGAAGCGACGGTGGCCGATGGTCCGGCGGCCGGCTGTAGGCCGGGTGCGACAGTTGACGAGGTGGACACGGCGGAGGCGGGGTCGGCGGATGAAACCCCAGCCTGCTGCTGGCGTACTGCGCGTACGGGCCGGCGGCGTCCATGTACTTGGAGCCGAGAGCGGACAGGGAGCGCAGGTGATCAGGGTGCACGGGAAAGCTCGGCCTATTAAACTGATTGTTAAACATCTGGCCGTAGGCGCCAGCTGAATAATAGGACGCCAATAGGGACGAAGACGAGCCCAGAGCGCCCAGGCCGGCAATGGAGCCCAGCGCCTTGGCCTGATCTGCTGCAGCCGCGGCCGCAGCTGCCGCCGCAGCTTTGGCTTGCTGCTCCTGCTGCGGTTGCTGCTGCTGCTGCTGCACCTGTTGAGCCTGTTGCTGGGAGGCTGCTTTACTATGCCGTCCGCCAACCCGCTCCTTGTCCTGAATACTCTGTATATCTTCGAGCACCTCGTCTAGGAAGTCTTTGCCGGCGTCCGATTGACCGGCAACGCTGGGCGGATCTCGGGTGACGCTGCTGATGAGGTCCGGAATCTGGTGCCGGTGCTTGGCCGGGGTGCCGCCAGCGGAGTCGGACGGCTGCCGTTTCATCGCCTGCTGCGAAGTGGACGGGCCGCCACCGCTGCGTCGCTTGACGGCGGCCTCCGAAGCTACCACGGACGAGGCCGGGGTGACAATGTCGGTGATGGAGTGGCCGACCTTGGCGCTAGCGGCCTGCTGCTGCTTGTCCTCTAAGAAGTCGATAAGATTTGAGTCCTGCTCCAGATTGCTAATTATGCCGTCAATCTGCGAGTCGATCTGCTTAGGCGCCGCCGGCACACCGTGGGGCGGGCCACCGCCTCCCCGACTTGCCGATTGCTGATGCGCCTGAAGCTGCTGCTGCTGCTGCGGCGGCTGCTGCTGGCCGGCAATGGGCGGAATGTACGGCGCGTCGTTGCTGCTATCTAAATCGCTGAAGCCGTACAGGCAATTCTCGTCTTGCTGAGCTTGAGAAGACTGCTGCTGCTGCTGCTGCTGCTGCTGCTGCTGCTGCTGCTGCTGCTGCTGCTGCTGTGGCGGCGGTGGCGGCGGAGGCGGCTGCTGCTGATGGGGCGCAGTCTGGTAAGGATGAAGCTGAGGCGGCAGCTGGTTGTCTTTACCGGACGAGCCTCCGCCGCCAACAGCAGCGTCGGAATCGTCCGAGTCCGAGGCGGACTGGCTGTCGTTAAAGGTGTCCGGAACTGGCCGGTTGGCTAGAGCGTGGAGCAGCGGCGGCAGCGGGTGCTGCGGATGCATCTGGCGGTGGTGGCGCAGCAGACAGAGGCGCAGCCGGCAGCGATAGTCGCAGAGTTGGCAGGCAAGCGGCCGAAGCCCCGTGTGCTTGCAGGTGTGGGCCCCCATGGCTGACGCGCTGCTGTACATCTTACCGCAGCCGGGCCACGGACAGACCATCCGGCTGCCGTGCATCTCGGCGATGTGACGTCGAAGCTGCGAACGGCGACTAAATACTTGAGAACAGTTGCGCACTGGGCAATCATTCGATAGCCTATGTTGCTGCTGTTGTTGCTGCTGCTGTTGTTGCTGCTGCTGCTGCGGTGGTGGAGGCGGCGGCTGCTGATGCAGTGGAGTCTGCGGGTACAGCTGCGGCGGCTGCTGCTGCTGAGCCTGGAGATGGTGCTGTGGCAGCTGCTTAGCGTGAGCCTGTGGTATGTTAGGGTGCTGAGGCATGGGCGTCTTACTCGCCACCTGGACTTGCATGCCACGCTGCTGCTGCTGCTGCTGCTGCTGTTGTTGATGAAAAGCCGCAGCCTGCTGCTGACGGCGCTGCTGCTCCCCCTGCTGTCGTTCAAGTGCGGCAGCGGCGGCCTGCTGAGGATGGATGGACTTCACGTGCGATCGGAGAGACGATTTGCTGGCGTAGCTTTTGCTGCAGTGCTTGCACATGAATTTGTGAGCTGGCTGAGCTGCCACCTGCTGCTGCGGCTGTTGCAGCTGCTGCTGCTGCTGCAAGTGCTGGAACTGCGGATGTTGCGACTGATGCAGCTGCTGATGATGCTGCGGGTGATGCTGCTGCTGCATCAGCTGCTGGTGGTGCTGGTGATGATGCGCAGCCGGCGGAGCGCCGCTAGCAGCTGCGGCGGCTGCGGCGGCCATGTGCGGCGCGGCGAAGAACTGCGGCGCGTACATCATCTGGGCGGCGGCGGCAGCGTGATGCGGCTGCATAGCGGCTGGGAACCCAACTGCGGCCGCGGCGGCGGCGGCGGCAGCTGCCCCAGGCTGTCGGAAATGTTGATGAGCAGCGGCCGCCAGCTCGTGCGGCTGTAAGTGAGATTGAGACTGCTGCTGCGACTGCTGCTGTTGCGGCTGCTGATGGTGATGATGCTGTTGGTGATGGTGCTGCAGGTGCTGCTGCTGCTGCTGTACGGCCGCTGGACCGCCGGCTGCCATGCCGGGCACCTGCGGTTGCTGCGGCGGCGGCTGCGGCGGCATGGGCTTGCGCGGAGGCACCCTGGGCGCGTGATATGCCTCGTATTGTTCCACGTCGATGCTCTCGGCGTTAGCCAGAATGTCGTCCAGGCCTGTCATAGCAGTGCCAAGCGATTTCCAATCCTTCGGGAGCGACGATTGCGGCGTCTTCTGCTGTTCTTCGGCCAATTCTGCCGGCTTCTCGGCCTGGGCCTGGTCGGGCTCGGCAGTGTCCGAGTCGCGCGGCTCGGCCTCGCCTAGCGACACGCCGCTCGTGTCCAACAAACTGACGCCGGTGTCGGCAGTCGGGACGGCGTTCGCCGAACTGGCACCTTCGCCATCGTCGCCGCGAGCCTGCTCGATTGCCGAAGTGTCGACGGCGGTAGAATCCTCGGCTGCTAAAGATTCGCTCAAGTTAGGCGCAGCGGAGTCTTCAGTCTCTACTATTGGCTTTTTTGCGTCATTGCCATCTATGCCAGATTCAGTAGTTTCAGCTGCCGCCGTTTTTTCATCAGTGGCAGCAGTAGTTGATTCTAATGCGGAATCCGGAACAGCATCGGCAGCAGACGGCTTCGTATTGAGCTTTTCTCCATCATTCAGAGCGGGCGCATCGTCTTCTGTAGCAGTCTCGGGCATTAAGGTCTCGTCTTGAACAGTAGGCTGCTTTTCTGGCAATTTCTCTGACTGGAATTCCGGACCGCGCTCGATGGAAGGCTCAGTCTCCATAGTAGCAGGCTGAGCTGCTGCAGCTGGGGCAACCGTTGGCGGTGCTAAATCTTCTTTTTCCAACTCAGCAGACTGCTTAATTGATTCAATAGACTGTTCAACCGACTCAGCAGGTTGCTCTGTCGACTCAGTGGACTGCTCAATCGACTCAACAGACTGTTCGACTAAATCAGCATTAGCAGGCTGCTCAATTGACTCAGCTGACTGCTCAACTGACTCAGCTGACTGCTCGATTGACTCAGCTGACTGCTCAATGGACTCAGCTGGCATCTCAACCGACTCAGCTGACTGCTCAACCGACTCAGATGGCATCTCAACCGACTCAGCTGACTGCTCAACCGACTCAGATGGCATCTCAACCGACTCAGCTGACTGCTTGATCGACTCAGCTGACTGCTCAACCGACTTAGCTAATTGCTCAATCGACTCAGCTGACTGCTCAACCGACTCAGTTGGCACCTCGACTGACTCAGCTGGCATCTCAACCGACTCAGCTGGCATCTCAACCGACTCAGCTGACTGCTCAACTGACGCAACTGGCATCTCGATTTTCGCGGCTGACTGCTCAACTGACTCAGCAGTAGGCTCAGCCGATTCAGTACTCTGCTCAACTGTGTTTGACTCAGCAGGCTGCTCAGGCGGCCCAGAAGAATCGAATTCCTCTCCTAATTCAGCACCAGACGCTTGCTGCTCCATTTGAAACACCTCCGATGCAACTTGAGGCTCTGGCCGATCAGGCATAGATGATTCAGCAATGTTATTTTGACCTCCGCCAAAGTCTGCCACTTCCTGAGCTCTATCAGCTTTGACAGGCTCCATCTGTGCTTCAGTATTAGGCAATTGTTCTTTCAGAATGCTTGTGTCTGTTGGAGCAGTCAGACTGGAGTCCAAAAGTTCTCTAGCAGCAGCAGGGGCTGCATTATCTCTGATGGGTGGCGCACTGTCACAGTTGGAATTTTGGTCATTAGAGATGGCATCAGCTGGTGGAGGCGTCGGTGACTGAGCATCAGCCATGCAACGGCAGCCATGCATTAATTCAATTAGTAGAAGTAATTAAACTTTTAACTTGATATTGCTTATTTGAATTTTTAAATCAGTTTCTATGTACCATTGTGCTATTCTCTAAAACCTATAGATAAGAAGTTGTAAATGATGCCTTCTAACTAAAATGCAATTAAAGCATCATTTTTCAATAAAATACCTGTCAATGTTAACTTAATATTTTCAGATAACTTTGCCTGAAAATATTTTGTTTATCAGTATCCATTTTAAAAATTAAATGCTTCCTAGAAAGTGACAGGACAATTTAAACATATTTTAGTAGCAGAATTAAAAAGTTAAATTTTATCAATAATTTTTTCTATGTTTTCATAAAAATTATTCTATAAACTAAAAAGTTTTTAAATAGAAAAATAGTAAAAACCAAAATGTAAGACCAAATAATATATTTCCACTTTTAATCTTTTTAACAATTGAAAATCTATTTGTAACTTAGATATCAGTCAAAACAATATGTTCAAATAGCTCAATTAGATAATAAAAAAATACAATACAGAAATATCAAGTTTAAATTCAAGCTTTTAAATCTTAAGTCCATTATACTAAAATAAATTTTTTATATAGAGCTCTCTAACTCATATTTTACAGTTTAGATATATACGCTTGTATATTTATGTGGGGAAAATTGTTCCTGTCTTTGAAATATCATTATTAAAATATTCATTGAAAAATTACTTTGTTTAGATATCAGATAGAAAAAATTATATTCTAGCTTTACTAATACTTATATTAATGGCAAATATCTATATTAAAATTATATTTTATTTACTTATTCAAGCTCTTGAAATTATTTATGGTAAATTATAACTATAACTAGGCCCTAAATTACAATTTATATGAGACTTTTAGGTCTGTATTATACAAAAAACAGTATACTAAAATAATTAATTAATAAGAGATTGGTATCATATTGGGATACAACTTATAACAACCAACTTTACAATGTTTATCCCCAAAGTAAGTTTCCCTCATATATAACTTAGCACTGAAGATGCTCAGCTAAGTGCCATGTATATTGTTGCTTTTTTGTCTATGGCCTAACCCCAAATAGGTTGTTAAGTCCTAGCATGTTTTTGAGTTGCATGCCTGCAACTCAAGCATACAACCCTTTGCAACCATGGCCACATTGAGCTCATTCTCTTGCTACAACTGTGCTATCTAGAAAATTGATATCAGAGATTCACCAAAAACTTGTAAGATTCCTAGGAGAAGCTACACTATTTATTCAAATGGTCAAGAAGTAGGTGTGGGAAATTTGAGAAGGATGGGACTGCACAGAAGACAAAAGCATTCTGGATAACCAAAGTGAATGCTAAGTATTATTGATGGGTGCTTCAAGAGAAACTGCAACCAGTGATAAGGAAAAAGCAACTAGGCCTTCCGGAGAAAGGTATCATCTTCCATTACTACAACACCCCAATGCATTAGGCCAGATAGGTTGAAGAGCTGCTCAACTCCTAGAACTGAGAAATTCTCTACCACTTATACTACTTGCCTGATTTGGTTCTAGCAGACTTTAATCTGTTCCCAAAGATAAAAGAGAGCCTTTGTGGCTAGCAGTTTTGGATCTGAGGAGCAGATGAACAATAGCACTTCATCAGCTTTCCAACATCTGGGAATCGCCAGCTGCAAGCCTGATTTTGAAGTGTAGGTGCATTGCTAGGAAAAGTGCATTGAGCTTGGTGGCCAATTTATAGAATGACAAATACTTGAAGTTGTGGCTAGACAAATTTTATATTTTTTAAACTTTGCTTACTATTAGCAGCTGACTGAAACTTACTTTTGGGATATACCTTATAGTCTTCTACTTGTTGAATATATAATTATAGATTTAAAATAGTTTATAAAAATATTTTAATTAATCTTTTAATATTAATAATTTACAATTTAACAATTATTATTTTAAAACAAAAATTAAAACAGCTTGATTTACTCAAATATAATAAGTGATTTTTATAAATAGAAATATAGAAATATTTCCTAATGTTTATACATAAAAAGTTAAATGATCTCATTTTGCTTATATATTTTTATAACCATGGCAATATATATACTTGACAAGGTTCTTATGTCTTATAACCTAATACTATTAAACACTAGCTAACTTAGTTGATTTAGCCTATATAATTATAAATTATAGACAATAATAGTATCCTAAAAAATAATAAATCATAGAATAAATGATCTTTTATATATTTATTTACTTTTTTTAGTCAAGGTATAAAACAGTTTTTTTTAAAACTAGTTTATTTATCACATGGCTAATATAATTTTATAAGTTGTATATCAATATTGGCAGCATTTTTCTGTTATCTTTTTTGTCCTTTTTTAGGAATAGTTTTTGTAGTTTTCATTTTCGTAGTCGTATTCATATAATAGTAAAAATAATTTTCTTCTTATCCATATGGCATATTAACAAGACAGCTATCTTTACTTGCTAAAGATACTGTAAAAATAGTTTACAATTTGTTACATACAATTTAGCTGCAATAAAATAGTACAACCTTGCTTTATCATTTGTCTTTCTAAGAACTATTCTTTTTATATTATTTTTACTTTATTTTTGAACTGTTAAACTATATGTAAGTTGGAAGAAGGGAAAGTGCCAGGTCAGCCAAGACTGGGCCTGAAACCAACGACTGCCAGGCTTTAGCTGGGTTGGGCAGAACTTGGCCGGCAGGCACAGCCGCAACTTCACCAGGTAAGCTAGTGGGTCAAGCCATGCTCATAGTAGGTCAGGCCAGGGCTGTAGCCTAGCGGTAGTGCAGCTGCACTGGTGTGCCAGTGACCTAGGCTCGATTCCAAGTGCAGTCACATTAATTTGGGGCTGAATTGGAATCTCAGCTTGGCTCTGCTTGTGTAATTAATAGCCTTAAAAGCCAACCTCCTCAGGCGCAGTGAAGTTTACATGCCTAACAATAACGATAGTATAAAGTTAGCCACTATATATTCCTATGTGTGTGTGCCTGCATATGTTTTCTTACACTTGTATGCCTGCTCAGGGGAGTCAGCAGAATGGGCAGTAATGCCTCTTGCCAGTTGTGTGCCAGGGTGCACACAACTCCCTACCTCTAATAAAATTAAATAAAGTTGAAAGAAATACATTTATGATTGAATAAATTATCATTAAAACAGAATAATCTAGAACTGATTCAAGTCTATAGATCAATAGCTTTTTAGTATCTTCAAGTTCCCTTATAAAAACTATAAACTATTTAGATTATACATGCTAACACCTGTCCAACTTATCTAAACTGGATGGATAAAATGGCTACTAGCCAAGGCAAGTTGCAAAATAAAAAATGCAAAAAAAAAAATTGGGAGAAAAAAAGAAGAGTAGGCTTAAAACAAGTTATTCCTATGATATTAGGCCTATGCATGAGGATAATCATTACCATTATGGCATTAATATATATATATATATTTCAAATATTTATTGTTATGATTCAACTAGATCATAATTAATAGATAAGATATTTTAGACATATAATATTTAAAATTAAAATAGAAATTTTTATATATACCCAGGTTTTTGCTAACAATAGGCCCTAGGCCTAGGTCTAAAAAATAAAATACAAAATTGCATCTAAGCCTTAACCCAGTCATATTTGAGGATAGGCCTATAAATTTATATTAAATTTATATTATAAATATAAATATAATAGACCCTGTAAATTTGAAGTCAAAATGTTATAAATCCTAGTTCCTAGCTAGTCTAAAACATTTTTAGACTCTAACAAATATGTAGTCATAGACCATATGATTTATCTTGAAGAAAGAAACTTTTAGGCCTAAAAAGAAATAATGCTAGGCCCTGGTCCCCTATCATATTATATAAATATTGTAAACCATATATAGACTACTTATTTGGTAGTACTAGTATTCTATGCCATGTAGGAATCTTTAAAGCCTACCTAGGGCCTAGTCTAATAATTAGGCAATAACTCTACATAACGTAGGCCGAGAAATTTATTTACCAATTACTGAAATACATTGAGATACTAACATTGATACTATGTTCCCCAGTCTATCAGTGCACAATGTGTTAAATGGATTCAATCTTCAATGTGCAGTGTGCAAGCGTACAAGTTAAAAGAATTCTTGGGACAACTATTAGGTCTAGACCGTCTAGGCCTATGGCACAAAACATAAGCAGGTCTAGCGGGTAGCGGCTACTGGCTAGCGGCCTTGGCTTAATAGGTGAACACTAAGTTGACCGCATACCTTTTAATTTTGTTATCATCACTGATAGTATGCCCTAGTCATAGTGCAATAGGTCGAGTATCTGCGTACAAATTGTATGCGAATAGGCCTAGCGCTAGATTGTCTATTAACAAGACTTGTTTAGAAATTTAATCAAGCAATAAAGTCTTTTCGCGCGAATTTAAAATGTCATATCATGTTAAAAAGTATTTTTTTACTTATTTAAAACTTACAGTTAAAAAACATTAACATAAAAATATAATTATCAAACATAATATAACCTACTAAAAAGAAATAAAACAAAATAATCTTTGTTAAACATACTACTTTCAAGCCGTTGTATTTTCAAGGAGTTAAAATTCGAGGAGTTGAATTAAAAAACTCTTCGTAATTTGTTCAACTGCATATTATTTGATTAAAAGTAAATGCACACGATGGTACTGCAAGCAGTTATGCTTCGAAAATTTCGAGTGAGTATTAGTGATTCAAGAAAATTAAAATGGTAAATTAAATGCTCACGAAAAAAAACAAGAAAGCTCTGGAATTAAGGGTCAGTGTTTTTAAAACATTGGCATGAATGCAGTTATTTTATATAAAAAAACAACACTAATTAGTTTCTACTTACTTTCTGAATTGCTCCGTGTAATTCTGATAGGCTTACAACACTCATAAACAAAATTACAGCAGTTTGAACTTTCAAGTTTCGTCGTAACGAAACGAATTCGAATACTTAATTACAAGGATTACTGAATATAGCTATATACAGTGGTCCTTGACTAATTGTCCAGAAGAGGGTTTTTTCTTGTTGCCGAAACAATTTTACCGGAAGTCTTGTCACTGAAACGGCTGTAAAAATCCTATAAGTTGTTGGCTTTGTTTAAAGAAATTAATCGCAAACAATAAATCACAATGGTAAATTTTTAAGTCCTTTCTTCCAGCTGGTTTTTGTTGATCTTGAAATCTTCTCTCGATTTGAATAATTTGTTCAGTTGTTTTATTTTTATCCCTTGACTTAAAGAAGTCCTTTGATAAGTTAAATGCAGCTAGGCTTTAGCCTCAGAGAAGTATATAAATTAGGAATCAGAGGGGCCGGAGGCCCCTTGCGCGCATGCGTTCGCAGAACAGCTAGGCGAGAGGGGCAGGCAGCATGCAGCAGCCTGAGGGGTCAGCACAAGCCTGCAAGTCAGCGATGACGCAGTCGGTCAGAGTGGCAGTGCGGGCCTGGTCGCGGCGCAATTGCTCGGTCGGCCGGTGCAGCATGGCCAGGGCCAGAGGGACGGGTGCACCGCGGCTCAGGGTCCGTAGAAGTTGCCCAGCAGCATCTGACGGAGTTCCAGCGCGGGCTATCGGAGCATTGGTCGGCAGGCGCTCCGGGTAGTGCACGCCTAGCACGTAGCGCAGCAACGATCGGTAGAACGCGTCCAGGACTCGCTCTCGCGTCTCGGTCATCGGCTCTACGGCCGCGCGGAATTGGCGCACCTTCAGGTCGTCTCTGGCAGCTGAATTATTGAAGACGTTCCTGAGGAGGTGCGCGGCGCGCTAGGCCTGGTTCAATTCCTCCTGTCGGAGACAATGACATCGGGGTTCATCACCCAGTGCGCCGAGCTGAGGTACCGGGAGTCCTCGCACACCGCGATGCGGGCTCCATTGGGCAGTAGGAGAGATGGGGCGGTATTCGTGCCCACGTGCAGCGCCTCCGTCTTGTGAGCATTTACCTGGAGCCCAACCCTCGTCGCAGAGCTTTGTGAGAGCGCGCTGGGCGGCAGAACAGCGGGATTTCGTCAGCATACGCGAGAGCGGGAAGCGAAACAGCAGGATGTCTGAAGCTTCGGCGTGGGACCAGCAACTAGCTGTCATCCTCGCGGAGGGACCGACGAAGCACGTAGTCCACAACCACGAGGAAGAGCAGAGGAGCCAGCGGGTCGCCCTGAAGGACACCCGAGCTGGTGCCAAACTCTTCTGTGGGGCCATCGCTCGACATGACAAAAGCCCTGGAGTCGCGGGTCGAAGTCCATCACCGCGCTCACCAGCGCAGCAAAAGTAGCATAACTAATTGGTACATAAAGCTGTTTCTAATTACATGTTCATTCATGTTTGTTCTGACATGCATTTATACCTGCTATTTTTTAATCATAATTTATAATCTCGGCTACAATAAAATGTATTACTATATACGAGTAGTAATTATGAACTACAATTTACATGATATTTGATGTAAAATTATATTCCAGATCAATTCCATGTAGATCGAGGTCCCGACTGCGGTATTACTGCAGGACGGACCTCTCCAGTATACTACCGCTGATCTTTACCTGAAACGTGATACTGTATTATAAGTGCTTGAATACTCCTTGCTTGATAAGAGTCAGGCGAGTCACATACGTAATCTCTTAAAGATTTCGGCACGGATTAGGCAGCAATTTTGAAGTAGCGATCCTCATTGATTAAGTAGGCAGTGCTGAAATTCGATATTTTTAGGTTTCCCAGTCAATTTTTTAACGTCATGCTCAGCTATTTTCAAGTGGTCTCAGGGTAACCCGCGGGAACCTCTGTAAAAAGTAATCGAATGAAAGAAATGGAATAAATTATTGTTCGTAGATTAGACGATATGCAAATTAAAGCAATTAAAAAATTACTGTAAAAAATGCGAAATTGTTAAAAGATTAAAATAAAAAAGCCTGGAATAGAGGTTGTTGCACAGAAGCAATTACGCTACGTGTTCGATCATACAAAGTCTGCTGAATCAATTTTTTTTTCGACTCAGATCTACACCGGCTGTCGAAATCTTTGTGAATGCATGCTCTCTCTTCTCTCTGCTTTATATCAGATCAATATCAGATATCAGATACAATATCAGATCATGACGTCACACAATGTCAGATCATGACGTCACGTCACACAATATCAGATCATGACGTCACACAATATCAGATCATGACGTCACACAATATTAGATCATGACGTCACGCAATATCAGATCATAACGTCACACAATATCAGATCATGACGTCACACAATATCAGATCATGACGTCGCACAATATCAGATCATGACGTCACACAATATCAGATCATGACGTCACACAATATCAGATCATGACGTCACACAATATCAGATCATGACGTCACGCAATATCAGATCATGACGTCACACAATATCAGATCATGACGTCACACAATATCAGATCATGACG